>PVIH01012792.1:0-61757 GCA_004025045.1 Sigmodon hispidus
CTGTCCTCTGAAGTTTCTATTTCCTCCTCGCTGCCCCTGTCCCCTAAAGTTCCTGCTTCCACTCCGCTGTCCTCTGAATGGACCACGGCTGCCATCTCGCTGACCCCTGCCTCTATATCCATCCAGGGGTCCTTCCAGCTCCGGCTGCTCTGTGGCCACAGTGAGCTGCCAGCGTCTTGAATCATGCCACTTCTCCTGTATTTCTGTGACTGCTTCAGTGCGGACATCAAAACAAACTCCCAGCTTTCCTTTGAGGAAGACCATCCCCTTCACTTTTGCATCAATGTCCTCGCCCAGCTGCTCCTTAAGTTCCTTCCAAGCATAACTAATGTTGGGCATTTCAATTGAGCACTGTAGGATCATGGTCACAAAGCCCGCTTGTGAGTTGATCAAGGAGCGCTGGTCAACCGATGTGGCCCCTGAAATGTGGGCCAGTGCAGCTGCCAGGGCCTCCACAGCTCCCTTCTCCTCAATCAGCTTCTCAGCAGACTGCTTGAAGTGGTTAATGGCGGTAGGAGGCACAGAATCCAAAAGCCTGATGGCGTCTTTACTGGAGGCTTTGATTATTTCTGTTGCAGAAGGAATACCTATCCGTTTAAATTTAATTCCCGCTTTTTGCTCCACTTGTGCTAACTGGTACTCCTCCTTGTGCTGATAAAAGCAGATGCAAACCCCTGTCCTTCCAGCTCTGCCTGTTCGCCCCGAACGATGAATGTAGGACTCCACATCCTTTGGTGGACAGCTTTGAACAACCAAGTCAACTTCAGGGATGTCTAATCCACGTGCAGCAACATTGGTTGCAACCAAAACTCCAAAACTGCCATTTCGAAAACCTTTCAGGGTGATTTCCCTTTGCTTCTGTGGAATGTCGCCATGTAATGACTGGGCATCCTGCTTTATGCATGTATTCTGTGACAGTTCCTGGGCTTCTCTCTTGGTTTCACAGAAGATGATAGTGCGGCCTTGATGACCACTGTACACTCGGATCACATCCCCAATAACCGCTGCCCTCTCACTCCAGTGACACTTAATTGCCAGGTGCTCCACAGTTATGGCTGCTTTCTGAGTCTTTTTACCAATCAGGTCCACCTGTTCGTATGTAGATTTCATGTATTTCTTAGCAACATTAAACACCCAATGAGGGCAAGTTGCAGAGAAAAGCAATGTTTGGGGGTTGTCTTCAGAATCTTTCTTGTATGCCACACATAAAATTTCTTCCACTTGATCAGCAAACCCCATATCCAACATCTGGTCAACTTCATCCAGGACAACATGTTTCAGTTTGGTGAGATCCAGCTTTCCATTCTGCAGGTGATCTTTAATACGCCCCGGGGTCCCAACCAGGATATCAATCCCACTCCGCTAAAATAAAGTTCTTTTTCCCTTGCTCTCCCTCATTGTGATGCTCTTATACAAATTTTGTGCTATGTTTATTCACAAATTCTTTCTGATGTGTATTCCAGAGTGAATGCAGAGTTTTTAGTATAAATGTTTGTATATTTAACAATTGTTATTAAAAACTAGTTCTGAGTCTGTAGTAGTCCCACAAGGTTGATTTCGAATCCCAACATTCCTTCAGATACAGTCTAACACTGAATATGAAATGTGTTAGTTAGCATTAGCTGTCAACTCCAATTGACTCAACTAGAATCACTTGGAAAGAGAGTCTCAATGAAACATAGTCTACACTGGGTTGGCCTGTGGGCATAACTAAAGACTGTCTCAAATTAATGATGCAAAAATACTCAACACACTGTGGACTGCACCAGTTCCCTAGACATGGAGTCCTGACTGTGTGAGTATAGAAACTGACCTCAGCACCAAGCAAGCACACAAATATGCATTTGTTTGTTTCTGCTTTTGAATAAAAAGGTGAGATGGCTAACTCTATTTAAGTTCTGGCCACTTTGACTCCTTTGGTATCACAGACTGAAACCTGAACTAAGAGCTAAAATAAACATTTTTTCCATTACTTGCTTTTTTAACAAGATATTTTATAACACTAACAGAAATACAACCAGAACATGAAGCAATGTTAATCTTTAAAAAACAATGTTAGCTGGCAGTGGCGGTACACACCTTTAATTCCAGTACTCAAGAAGCAATGGCAGGGTGATTTCTCTGAGTTCAAGGCCAGTCTACTCTACACAGCTATTGTCAGAACAGCCAGTGCTACACAAAGAAAACTCTATGTTGAAAATTAGCTAATTAATTAATTAAATGTGTTATAAAGTGTTCTAAAATATTACTGTACTTTTCATGTGCATTTTATAATTAATAAAATAGCTAAATATTTTTAAAGTATTTATTGACTAAAAGATAAGATATTGTGAAATGACTAGTCATTCTTAATTTGTATTTTTTCTTATTGACCTATAGAATTTCAATTTGTTTTGAATATAAGATATTTATTGATTATAGGTGTCCCAATTCTTTATGACTTAAACTACTATCATTTTACTTAATGATGTCTTTTAGTGAACAGAACTTATTGAGTTTAATAAAGCTCAATTTATTTTATCCCTTTATTTCATTGTAAATAGCAATTTTTGCACCATATTAAGTAACATTTTCTCTGCTAAAATAAAGGATATTGTAATTTGCATTTTTCTCTAGAAATATTGATGTCTTATGTTCTTATTAAATAATAGCCTGAGTTATTTTCCTGTTCACCATAATTCAAGAATTGCATCTTCTTTTTTTGCCATATAGACATCTTATTGATCAATGACAAATTATACAAAAGGTCTTTCACTGATCATTTACTTCAAATCACACCATTGTTCTATGTAAAGGTTTACAAGTATGGAAAGAGATTTCTATATATTCTGTTTTAATATCACATATGCATTTGTCTGTGATCATATTGATATCGGATCTTAACAATTCTTCCTACTAAATTGTATGAATGAAATTTGTATCTGATTTGATTTGAATCTGTACTATCCCCCATATACTTGTATTTTAAGCACTTGATATTCAACTTCTAGTAATACTTGAAGGCTGTGAAACCTTTAGAAAGGGGAAACTGGATGGTAGAAGTCAGTTACTAAGAGATAGCTCTTGAAGGTTATGCCACCCTTGACTCCTGCTTGAGTGGGTCAGCCAATAGCCCATTTATAGGATATGAAGAAGTGTCTTAGGAAATCAAAACAGCTCTGTAGTAGTAGTAGTGCAGTTAAAACTTTCTATTTTTATGGAGAAGATTGTTTGGTGACAATACTTAACAACAAAAGGACAATACTAAGCCAAAAAAAATGCCTGGAAAATTAGGAGAGAAATTAACATTCAAGGATCCTGGTTGTAGCACACCAATTACAAAGACACTAGAAATTGAATAGATAATTATTTTTGAAAGTATTACCAGTTACACAGTATAGAAAACAAAAAAGAAAGAAAATAAACAAAACATTGGCTTTTGTATGAGTCAAGGCATTACACACACCAAAACAAACATTCTCTGACTATGCTCAGATACAGTAGACTATAAAATGGGGGCTCCCTCCACACTGGAGTCATTCCAAAGCATTTTGCTCAGTGTAACTTCGTTAGAACATAGCTAAATCAAATATAAAACTCCAAACTGTTGCTTTGGTCCTTTTCTCATACATATCTCATGAGCATAGTATCAAGAGCCAATGGTAATTTTTATTTAGACTTGTTTTAAACTCACTCTGGTTTGTCTACTGATTTCAGACCTTTTTGCCACCAATACCCCTCAAAATTGCAATTAATCAGGAACTATCTTTATTGAAGGAATATGTATATCACTTTGAAATTCTCCAACCAATCAATGCTAAGGGTATAAAAAAAGCCACCACGACTTATCATGATAAAGGATTGTAAAGAGCAACTCATAGCTGAAATTTAGATCACCTCAGCTCCCACAGGATTCAGTCCTACCTTTTGTGGTACAGGGAGCAGCTCTCCAGTGTAGTTATGCATTCTTCACCTCTCCCCTACACTATAGTTTGAAGTTATCTGTACTAAGGTAAACAAAATTCTCGGCTTCATTACATTCTCTCTCTTTCCTATATATACGTATATGTATATATATCACAGATACCCATCAATACTCACAAACATACATAGATACAAACATACATATTTCATCCTTAATAAAACAGCATGTTGTCTTTAGGCTTTATTAACCATGGTGGCATTCTAACTTCAAAATACTAACTATTATAACTTTAAATCATGGTGTTTGAACCTTAATCCACCTGTGGTTATTTGAAACTCATGAAGTTCAGTCTCAAGTATAAATCTTTATTTTCAGATGATCGTACCTATTCAATACTTTATCACTCAGCAAGATACCCCATGATTCACCACTATCCATAAGTTAATTCGGCCTTCACATGAGGATGATGATGCTTTGAAAATTCTCAAAATCCAAAATGTGAGATTTTTTTATAATCTAAATTGGGTATATTTCAATTTTATCTTATTGTCTTATTATATATTTTGTTATTTCTTAAACTGCTGCACCATTTCACTGTCATCTCCATTCAGAGGGCCTAGTTTAGTCCCATGGAGGTTCTGCTGCTGTCAGTTCAGAGTCAGTGAGCTCCCAATCGTTTGGGTCAGCTGTCTTTATGGGTTTTCTCATCAGGATCATGACCCTTTTGCTCATATAGTCTCTTCTTTCTCTTTTCTCCTGGACTGGAAGTTTGATCCAGTGCTTATTGAATGGCATGGGCAGTTTAGGGGCCTCTGGCAGTGGGATCACAACTTATTTCTAGTGCATGAACTGGATTCTAGCCAATTTTTTACAGAGGAACACCTTACTCAGCCTTGATACTGGGGAAAAGGGCTTGGTTCTACCTTAAATGGGTATATGAGACCTCATTAACTCACCCTGGAATTCCTTCCCCTCTCTGAGGAATGGATGGGGATGGTATGAGGAAAATAACTGAAGGATGCCTGGGAAAGAGAGAGGGAGGGGAACAGTAGTGAGTATGTCTAACAAATAAACAAACAAAAAAGCGTTTAAATTAAAAAAGTCAAAAATAATTGCTGCACCATAAAATGTCACACTATTTGTGTTTTCAACATGTTTTACTCTACCATTCCCAAGACATTAGTCAGTCAGCTACTTAACAAACTTCATCCCATTTTTTATTCTGGCACTTCCAAATGTGTTGTTCCAGCCCCTCTTCTCTTCCTAACTCAGAGTCAGTGTGTTTTCACTTCAGTTTGTCTTTATCTTACTCATTTTGATTGAATACATTTCTAAGCACATCTATCCTAATACGTCTTCAGAAGAATGAAGACATTAACCCACGTACCTGTGATCTATGCACCAGTAATCCTGTGAGGCCCTCTGACTATGGTGGCTCTCAGTTGTAATTTCTCCATATTCTATTACATACTCTTTCTTCCCTCTTCCATTGCATCTGTGAAATTGGTAGCTGTAGCACATCATGCTCCTGCCCTCTACCTTTCTTGCCCCCACCCTTCTCACTTTTGAAGAGATAGTTTACCCTTCACTGTTAGCAAGCAAGCCCTCCAAATACAGAGCAGGCTCTCAGAACTTCTGAAAGACTCAATTGCACTTTTATTTTAATTTTCTTAAACTTCAATGCATTTTTCCAAGGTTTAGCTTCCAGTATTTACATTTTGCTAACTTCATTGTGCTTTTCCTTCTCTCTAAGAATTATCAAGACTAAATTGATGATTCATCCCAGACATCCACAGTTATGCCCACACGGCCTAGTGGGCTCTCCAAAGAGAATATGAACTTACTCTTACTCTCTGAATATACAATAGTCTCACTGGGATCAAACTCTTCTTTTATCCAACCTCAAATACCTCACACTACTGAGTCCTGACCTATTAAAGCAGTCTTACATTATCTCTCAGGTGGTACCTTGCAAGTTACCTTGTCATGATCCATAATTTAGTTCACCTAAGGCTCTTCCATTTCTCTTCAACTAGTACAGTTATACTATTTCTTATTCAAAACAAATGTACCACTTCTGTGCCTATGTTGGGGCAGTTGCTACGAATCAGAACCATTTCACTGGGTTCACAATATTTTATTCAACCTAAAATTTTAATGACAATCTCTTAAGTCTTAGGCTTTTAGGAGTTTAAGCAGTTAAAGTTTTATAAAGCATAGGCCCCTTACTAAGTCACCATTTTTCCCTAATTATTATTACATTAACTTTAAAAAAGCACATTACCAAACAGAATCACTTAGTAGCTGATTACTACTAATCACCTGTAGCTTTCTTACAGCTGAGAGTCATCATAATCTTAGGCCCTCACAGAATTACTAGTGCATAGATCACAGGCTTGGTTTACCTGGGGGTTGGATGGGGCTATGCTTCCATTTACACTAAAGTCACACTAACAGCCATTTCCTATATAACTCTATTCATGAACATGACTAAGCTAAACATACAACTACGTTTTAAGGCTGCCTTTCATCTTCATCTTGTAAATATAGTCTCAAGACCCACACATATTTTATGTAATCTATTTTTTAGCTAATTTCAGTTTTTTCCTATTATACAAATTCTTAATTACTTCAGTACCAACAAAATATAATTTTATCTGTGTGCTTCTGGGAGACCTCAGAATATTTCTATACAACTATATACCTCCTAAAGAGACCCCTCTATGGTTTAATGAGGCAACTTTTATTTCACATGAGTTTTAAACTGCCAGGTTCATAAGTATTTACTAGATAGATAGCTGACACTTCATTTTACTTTGTATTAAAACAATATAATGCATTAGGTATCTTTATAATCTTTGAACCCACTGTATTTTGTAGACCCACCCCTTTCACTAAAAGACCTCAATTTAAAATTTGAAATGATAGAACTGCTAGAGGAAAAGATAGGAATGAGGCTGAAGGTATAGGTTTAAGCAAGATCATTCTGGACAGTACTCCAATAGCACAGAACAAACTTCAGGGATGAACACATGGGAGAGGAAACTATCAGCAGAGCAAACAGACAAGCCACAGGACACCCAAAAAACTTTACCAGCTATTCTTCAGACAAAGGACTAGAACACAGAATTTACAAAGCACTGCAAAGTATACACACACACACACACACACACACACACACACAGAGTCATCCAACAAATGGGTAATAAAATGAACAGAAAATTCTCAAAAGGAAATATAAACAGTCAATAATATTTTTAAGTGACCAACATTTCTAGTTATTGGACCAATATAAATTGAAAGTACTATGGAGAACATACCCCTTGGGTTAAAAATGACGAAATTTGACATCCTAATGTACTCATTGTAATAAGTCATGGCATGCATTGTCCCACTGTGTCGGTACAAAGTGTGAAACTAAGATTTTAATTTGCTGAGAAGTTGGATAATGTCCAGAGATTTTAAGTTACTTTTTAAGGTTAAAAAAAAAACACATATTAAGAAAAATCTAATGCCAGATCTCTGATATTCAAAATGCATACAAAACATATACAGTTATATTAGCTAAATGTCTACAAATTGTTTTGATTTTTAAAAGGCTCTCCAAAAGAAAAATTAAAACTTACTATTTATTTTCATCCAAATTGTAAACATTGACATCAAATCATGAAAAAGCTTAAAATTACAGATTCTACCAAAAAAAAAATGCTTTTTTTCTCCTTTCTTTTTCCAAATAATTATCTATTTCTCAAAATTAGGTACATATTCCTCACATTTAATTAAACCCAGTGGATTTTAAATAAAAACTGAATTAAAAAAATATTGTAGCTAGTAAATATTGAGTACAAGTTCTGAGCTTTAACCAAAGCATAATTCTGAAGCAGAGGCTTGCTTAAAAACAACTTCAGAGGCAGAATCCTCAGCTCTTCTTCCTTGGTAGCTAAAGATGCTTTGAAGAGAAGATGTTAATTCTTTGCTAATGAAATTAACAGACATAACCCAGTTTGTATAAAATCATTATAAGGAAAAAGAAGTGAATGAGAGAGGTTATGAAGAAATAAATTAATGTAGGCATGACATTTGTATGGGGCAGCTTAGCACAAAGTGATAGTAAATACTTTAAAGAAAATGTGACTGTTCTTTGCTTTTTCCAGAGGTCACCTGTAGGCTAGACATTACAGTTCTATAATGACATAAGAGGACCTCATGAATAATTTGTATTCTAACATCATGAACTTCAATTGCAAAGTTACACGGAATTTCCCAGCATTAAAGTCAGATCTACATTTTTGTCGTGTACAAGAAGAAAAGATAAAGGGTTATAAACCATCTGGGGGATTTGAATGAACAGTAGTTGTGCAGTAGGAATTTGACATCCTTGGGCCCCCTGTGCCATGATTCATCTCTTCCAGAGACCATCAGTTATTCTTCCTTTGTATACTGTTTACCTTGAAGCACAATCCACAAGGCAACATGAAGTTGTATTGAAGAAAACTATCCCAGTCTTGAATGCCAAGTAGCTTGCTAATCAATGTTAGAAAAGAATCTTGCTGTTTCTATGGGCATTTTTTTCAGCTGACTTGTAGAGCCAAACTCATTTCAGGCATCTGAGATCTTAGTATCTTGGAGAAATAAAGTATAGGATTGCTTTTGTAACATAACCCTGTGCTAGAACTGGTCTAAGAGGAAGTGTTTGAAATCCACAGAAGTTTAGAAGTAGAAATCAGGTCTAATGATATAATCTGCACCTGTGCAGAAAGAAATGGTTACATTTCTTTTGTGATTACCGTCTATTCTTAACTTTATTATATCTTTCTATTTAAACATTCCAAGAAGACATAACTATGACAAAAATATACTTGTATAGTTCAGTGGAAATCAAATATTTTAAAGTTCATTTTTGATAACTCTAAGTGACTTTCCTCTTGACTCTTATTTGCTTCTATTGAAATAAAATTTCTCTGTAGAAAATTTTATGGCCCTTCAACATTTAAGCTTCATAATTCTTCCTTTTATTTTCCAAAGTAAGAAATAAATTAATGCAGACATAAGATTGTGAGTGAAAATGTTTCTCAATTCCCTGAAATATCCTTTCTTAAACGGCTTTCATTATCTCCAAAAAAATTGTTCAAGAACACCATAGTGAGCACCCTCAGGGGTGCAGACTCAGTTCAGTGAAATCATGGAGATGGTAGCAAGGGAGGCACAGGAAGGAAGCTTATCTTCTTGAATCCATAGGGATTAAATTTCCGTTCTACACATGGCTACTTTAAACATTTAAAAGGATGTTTGTGAAGAAAATGTTATTTTTCTGTCTTTAAATTACCCCAAACTTTTTTTCAAAATTTCATTTGTTATCCAAGGCTCAGTTTAGGGGGAAAAAACTGACTGTATAAAATGGAAAGTAAATGCATTATGTGCATATGAGAGCAGAACGTAAGAAATCTTTTCAAATTCACTATGGAAAAATACTCCCACATACCTCTTAGGATAAAGAGATTACATGGTCCCTTGCCAGGGGGTTCTTAGACCTTTCTCTCCCTTTGACTGTCAGTGATCAATAGCTCTGAAAGCTTATGCAAAAGCCTGCAAAGGAACCCTGTTTGAAAGACAAAGTTAAGCAACTTTGAATTTGTAAGAAGTACATAAATGTAACCTAAATAAAAGGCTAATGGAAAACAATGGAAAGACTCAAAGAGACTGAGTCATGCTCCAAGGAGGCACAGGTTCAGATAGTCATCTGTAGCACAAAGTTTAGAGAGAAGGGCAATAGTGGTAATACACATGATAAAACATTTAGGAAGCAAAATAGTGAATATTAACTGACATTAAGAAGAAATTTACAGCTATTTCTACAAAGACTAAACATTAGCCATCTTTTGGAAAAAGAAGAATGGAAGGAAAATGGTTCTTGCACATCTTGATGTAGAAAATTGGCCTTTCCCACCATCTTATAAAATGGAGTGCTGCAAAAACTGTTTCAGAATGGCCATTTGCTGCTTACATTTTTCTCTTTAACAAAATCATCTCCTTTTGAATATTCACCAATGTATCTGGTCTTTAATATGGTAAATGTTCCATATAGAATGATGCAAAGGTGTTTGCCAGTACTATTTATACTCTTTGAGAAGCAGGGACGGATATTTAGGAAAACCTTTGGCCTACACTGGAAAAACTGAAAATAAAATATCTGAGGCAATTTTCTAAGTATAATCAAATGTTTTACTTTCCTTCCCATCTTCTTCACTCCCACCCTCTCTCTTTACATAACTTTGCTATAACTTCTTTTTCATGAATTTTGATGGTTTGTCTGTTTAATAATAACTCTTTACACTTACAACCTTTTCCCATTGAAACTTTCTAGCAACAGTGATCAGTTTCTTTATTTAAAGCTATGTACCATGCTATATTGATTCAGACCTCCTGCTTATTGGTCTCCTTATTGGTACTGGAAACTATTTGAACAGCATATAATCTTGAAGTCTGGTCATTCCCAGGACACATTAAATTGTTTATGCTAAATGCCGTAAGGAATGCTAAAACCCTGTAATTTCTACATAACAAGTTAGGTGTAACATTTAAATTAGAAGATGACCTGCTAGATGAACACCTATTGCCTGTAATGTATTGTTTGTTTTTCAAGAAATATTGGTTGGTTTATAGGAGGTGTCCTCACCTGTGTTGTATTTCTATATACTGAACACTTGCTCCAAGAGACAATGTTAGAATTTTATATATATATATATATATATATATATATATATATATATATATACATACCTTTTTTCAAGTATGGCAAACTTCAAAATCCTTTTTTCCATTTGATTGCTTAACTTAAACGTTTTAGGTTCCTGCTGCAGTCAGCTAGCTGCATGAGACAGTGGTTTTAAAACCCTACAGCAATGTTAGGGTTAAGTTTTTGTGGCAGGCAAGAGATGAGCCAAGCACAAACTCTTGATTTCAAAGACAAAAATATATAAACTTCCTTGGTTTTCCGGTAGCATTGTAAGACTAATGCACATTTCCAATTAACACTGAAGAACTGAGATATTATTTCCACACAGGAAAAATAATGACAATGTTTCACATTATTCTGTGCTTTTGACAAAAAATAAATTTTAAGATGTAAACTCTGTGACTAATGGTTAGATTTGACAAGAACTGACAAGTCTTTCTGGTGTGTTGTTTGTTAAGAGCTTTAATTTTTGAAATACAGTATATATCTCAAGCTTCCCCAAGACAAATGACTAGGCTTGTTTCGAGTTCTGGAACTTACTGCAGTGTTTTGTTTGTTTGTTTTGATTTGTTTGGGGGTTTGTGCTTAAAATAATATTCTTTATTCATGCAGTCCTACAGAATATTATGTAATTACTATTATACAAGAGAATTTGAACAAAACAAGAATAAATCTTGTAACGAGCTTCTTAATGATTTGCAAAACCCCTCCCTAGTCCAAAATAGGGATGTGGGATGGAGGCAAAGCAAGCAATGGGTATATGAATAAAAAAAGATAATGCGTATTGCATGGTAGACTTTTTCATCTGGAACATGCTCTCAATACAGGACCTGAGTACTTTTTGTGCCTTCCATTTGCCAGCTGGAGTGATCCAGTGCCTGCACGAATAGCCTCTCCTGAGCTGCAAGCTGCTCACGATACATTCTGGTGAAATAATAGCATGTGATCGCTCTAGTTGGAGCAGTTAATAACTGGTTAAGCAGCATTTCCCTCCAAGAGCTGTTTTCATGGCTCCAAAGCAGTCACCCCAAACCCTACCCATCCCTCCTCCGTCTTTAACAATGCCTCAACTTCCTTCCTCAGATCCCTCGCTCCTATCCCTGAGCAAACGCAGAGACCCTAAATTTGTCCTGTCCTCTTTGAACAAAAACATCTGATCCAGCGAAGCCAGAACTGGCTGGTAGGGATAAAGGCAGACTTGAGCACAGCAGTCTGGCAGGGGCCCCGGGCCAGCAGGTGCGCAGCCCCGGCGCGTACACAGTTAAAAGGCATCATCGCAGCCATTAGAGGCAAAGTTGGGAGCCGCGCGAGCCCAGTCCGCGCCGCCCCGCGCCCGCTCCACTCGCCGCCGGCTCGCTGGGCGTGGGGAGGGCGGCGAGCACGCAAGCCGAGCGACTGACGTGGGACGAGCTGCCAGGTAGCGGAAGCAGCCAGCCGCCAGAGGAGACACTTCGCAGCGTGGCAGCCCGGGTCTGAGCCTGAAGCCTTCGGATCCCAGCCAGCTTGGTCCAACCTTCGCCAGTCGCAATCCCCTGTGTCCAAGCCAATCTACGCTGTGAGCGGCAGCATGCATGCAGTGTCGCGCCCCGGGCTCTGAAAGCAGCCCGTGGACTCGCTTGCTTGCCTGTCTTCAGGTTTTGGGGTTCTTGGTTACACGGATGTGCCTCCTTTCCTTGGCATGATGGGGATCTTTTTGGCATCTGTTGGATTTGTGTTCTTCTCCGTGTTACATGTACAACAAGGGCTTTCTTCTCAAGGTAAGTTCGTTGCTTGTATGGTATGTGTGGTGATGTGTGGGTGCCTTACCAACTAGAAGAATGTACAGACAGCTACAGTAGCTCAAACCGAGCCAACAGTGGGTTTAGGTAGTGTGTATAATATTCGGCTCGGCTTTTTTATTTTTCAAATTTCCTTCAAAGTTTATGAAATCGCAAGCAAGCCAGGTTCCAAAGATAATCTAGTAGATGCCAGACTGGCAATGGGGTGAGTTCTTCAGCGAGCACATACACAGGTGTGTGTGTGTGTGTGTGTGTGTGTGTGTGTGTGTGTGTGTGTGTGTGTTCCATGTGCGTGAACAGGTCAACCACTCATGCAACATACAATTGTTATGAATACAGAGTTGCTTTTGGAAGCAGCTTCTGGTTGGAAGGGGCTTCTCTCTTCCTGTACTCCCTGTAGACAGAAAGCTTTAGTCCCCTTCCCTGGTCCCTTGACTTCTTCTCCATGTGTGTTTACCAGAGACCACACAAGGAGGTACTAATTGCATCATAAGCAGCTGCTGCCTGCTGGGCCCAGTTGTTGAGGACTTTGCAGGCTGCAGTGGTGGCTTCAGCACCGTGGGCAGATCAGTTTTTGCTTACTGAAGACTGCATCACTTCTGGTAGCATAAATACCCCACTCCACTCCGCTGACCGATCTGAACAGAAAACCCTATTCAGACAGGCTGCCTTCTGATGTTGTCCATTTCCTTGAAGCATAATCAGTTCCCTTTGAAATTTCATAAAACAGTGAAAAGAAACACCCAGATCACTATCTTTAAGAAATGAGGAGAAAGTAGCTGTAATCATTCCTACCATCCTTTCAAAGACCCTCCTTTCATGGTTGTGCCTTTCTGTCAGCCACAGATAGAAAGAAGGCTTCTTCTAGAGAGCCATCAGCTCTTTGCAAAGTGCCCCTTAGACAGGCTAAGAACAATCATCTAGTTAGCAAGAAAAACATCATCCCATGTTCAAGAAATGCCTCTGAGGAGGAAGGGACATTTTTATGACTTTCGCATGGATCTATTAATCTTACAAGCTGGCAGTGTCAAGGTTAGCAAGAGGGCTAGACAGAGTCTCTGTAGTGTCTTTCAAATAATCTTTGATCTGAACTAAACATGAATGTATGGAATTTTTATATCCCCTGATATATGTCCATTTATAATGGCTTGAAGGGAACAAACGTGAAGGTTAACTTGCAGAGATAAAGCATATGCCTCCTAGGTAGGGTGCAACTTGTTTCACTACTTGGGCTCTAGAAAAAAATTGCTAACCACTATTTTGACAGATTAAGAATGTGGGCTTTGACATATAATTACCACCCATTTCTAATAGAAAACATTTCGGTTAGTCATAGATGGTTTAGAAACTTAAGAATCAATAGGCTTCCTCATAGATCAACTGGACAGACAGCCTAAATGCACCTCCCTGGATCTTTCAGTAAGTTTTAGGGAATGCTGCAGTCTGACAAAAGATGTTTGGATCTAACTCTGGGCAGATGGGCAAGCTGAGAGAGCTATTGGCAAGCTCATTAACCTTTCTATTATCTGGACTTGATCAACAACAAAGTGATGTAGGCATGATACCAAGAACAAGGCATGCAGAGGCAAAGCAGTGGGAATAGGGAGCCCTGCTGAGATATCACAGGGCTTATTATTGCTGTTTTTATTTTCTCCTTTCAAGACCTACGAAAAAGGCCAAGCAAACAAACAGAAATATGTGTCCTGTTCTCCAGAAAAGAGATAGTAGCAACGCTGATATAAATACACAAAAATGATGCATTTCTTCTGTCTTGCAGCAAAATTTACCGAGTTTCCGCGGAACGTGACTGCAACTGAGGGACAAAATGTGGAGATGTCCTGTGCTTTTCAAAGCGGTTCCGCTTCAGTGTACCTGGAGATCCAGTGGTGGTTCCTTCGGGGACCAGAGGACCTGGAGCATGGGACCGAGGCAGCTGGATCTCAGGTAGTCATAGCTATAGCCCACAGAGCTCCTGCAGGTCGCTTTCCTAGTTCTATGCATGTCTAACCAGGGCCCCGGGTACTGCCTACATGTCCAATGGGGCCTCTCCTGCTCTAAGAGTGAGCAAGGCTGAATTTGTCCTGGTTATAGTAAGTTTAAAGCACCTAGGAAGTCACACTAACCAGGGATGGCGACTTTTCAAATTTAGACCTGAATTAGCCAGCTCTTAATACCCGGTTTTATGGAGCTGTACAAACTGGCAATGTATCTCTGGTCTGTACCCTCCACCAGCTTGAGCCTTCCGTTTCTGCATCATCAAGGGGGACAGGAGTCACTCCTCTTCTAATAGATCTCTCTCTCTCTCTCTCTCTCTCTCTCTCTCTCTCTCTCTCTCTCTCTCACACACACACACACACACACACACACACACAGAGAGAGAGAGAGAGAGAGAGAGAGAGAGAGAGGGAGGGAGGGAGGGAGGGAGAGGGGGGAACAGCTAGAGAGAGGAGGGCAGAGAATGAGGGAGAGGGCGGGCAGGAAGGAGGGACTGAAGGAGAGAGCGAAAAAGATGGGGAGAGGGAGAGAGGGGTTTGGCATCAGAAAAGCAGGGAGAGGCTCCCTGGATTGGAGAAGAAGGCAGAGCAGGAGATGAGCAAAGGAGAAGGGAGGAAGGAAGGAGAAAAGGAAAACGTAAAGAAGCTAAAGCAGTAGCTCCATAAAGTGGGAAAGGAAGACCCACGGAGCAAAAGAGGACTCGGACATAAGACCTAGAAGATGAGAAAGTCTGTTGAAGAAAACCTGGGTACTGGTCACAGCAGCGAGGGCAGAAATGGAGAAAATTTGTCCGAAAAACTTCCACTCACACTCCTGTCTTCGCCTGGGTTTGCGCCGGTCCCTACCCTTCCTGCAGGCTGGGCAGACTGAGATAGAGGGAGAAGACCTAGCCTCTCTGCGACTCTAGCCTGGGACCAGCAAGGGGAGAGCACAGCCTGCCAGGGTGCAGGGACCACAAGGACTCTCCGGGGTGTTGCTAGGATAGAGGAGACCGCAGGAATCACAGGGACACTTAGGGATAATGCGGGCCGTGGCGACCACAGGAATGCTTGGGGACCACAGGAATTCTCCAGAGTGACGCTTGGACACAGGGCATCACAGGGACGGTAGGGATTCTCCAGGAAAGAGAGGGATCGCAATGATGCTCGGGGAAGACAGGGAGAATCCTACAAAGGGAGAGAGGGACTTCAGGGATGCTCCAGGGAGAAGCGAGGGAGGCAGTCCAGCCTAATCCCAGTACTGAGTGCGGTAGGGACCTCTGTCTTTTTTCTGCCTTTTAAAATTATTTTGGCTGGAGTGTTTCAAGAGCAGAAAGCTGGAATCTCTCCTAGCCGTTCTGCTGCGGTATCATCGCAGCGCCTGGAACTGGATGACTCTGGCGAGGTTGAGCATTTGTACTCTTGTCCTACAGGTGGAGCTCTTACCCGACAGAGACCCGGACAACGACGGGACCAAGATAAGTGTAAGTGTCACAGGGACAGGCGACAGGGGGCGCATGCTTTAGTAAATGGGCAACAAGGCCCAAGGTGAGCATTAGCAGAAAACAGAAATTAGATTTAAGACCTTCAAATTCCCTGAGCCTGAAAGGTAATTCTGTAAATTCAGAACGAGAGGCAGTTGTCTCTTTTTATCTCATTAAATACCTAAAAATTGTGCCAAATTTAGAGTCCATAAATAAAATGGCATTTTTAATCATGCAATAATTAAAATTGGCTAGGATATTAATTTGCTAGCTAACAGGATTATTGCACTGCCTTTTAAATCTTTTTCACAGTCACCTATGTATAACAGTGAAGGTCTGCAATACTTCAATGATAATAATGTTAATATTTCAAAGTAATGTTAGTTTCTGCCCTTAATAGAAAATAAAAATCTCAGCAAAACAAAAATGAAGCCATCCAATAGGACTTTGAAATGTAATGAAACAGTATGACTCAAGTTGGATATCATTCATAATTCATATAAAGTATTTATAAATCTAGTATTTTAAATAAATTACAAAAACATGAAATCAAAGAATATATAAATCTACACTTGCTGTCTGGCCAGATTGACATACTGTGAGTCTATATGACCTAATATGAGACTGATTTGTAATAATTACAATGGCTATGGCTAGAATATCCTTTAGCATCCCTCATTTCTGTGTCTATAAAATCAGCCAAATCCTTAAACTTGACAGATTTATGTGATCTTTGAGTCTGTCAATTATGAATTAACATATGATGTATACCAAATTTAACTGCCCTTATGACATAAGTATATAAATTATATCACATGGGATAAATAGTATACATTTAATATTATACATTAGACATGTGATCTTATGATTAATCAGGGATAACATTACTAGAACATGTAAAGTTGACTTCAGTTTTGCAAATCAAATCAATGTTCAATTAATAGAATCACGGATTTATATACTGATATGCACATATACAATGAGCCTAGATTTCAGAAGCTATTTCTCTGGTAGCCTGAGTCCTGCTACCCTCTGTTAATGGGCAACTGAGAAGAAAAATATTACTATCTAAGTATATTAGCACTGTCTTTGTTAAAGTGTACTCCCCTAAAATTGTTATGACCAATTTTTTGGGGGGGAGGGCTTGGATTTGAAGGAATTGTCTTATAGCCATACAAAAGAAAAGTCTACTCAGAAATGGACTCCTTACTCAATGTTTCATTTAGCTGATTTAACCAAAAAGAGGCCAATCCATGTTGAAAAACGAACAGGGCTGTTATGGGAATATGGAAAGTGTGGACAGCAGAGTCACTCTGGCACTGCTTAAATTAAGCTTATGACCTCTCAAGACTGTGCGTGAGACTGTAGAACAAAAGGTAAAGGACCTTTAGATTTGTGCTATGAAGCTATTAATATCCTTTAATCCCAATATTAGCAAATTTAAGGTAGTGTGAATAAAATCCTTTGATGTGAAACTTTTTTCTCACTTGCAATTTTTCAGACAGTGAAAGTCCAAGGCAATGACATCTCCCACAAGCTTCAGATTTCCAAAGTGAGAAAAAAGGATGAAGGTTTATATGAGTGCAGGGTGACTGATGCCAACTACGGGGAGCTACAGGAACACAAGGCCCAGGCCTATCTGAAAGTCAATGCCAATAGCCATGCTCGGAGGATGCAGGCCTTTGAAGCCTCGCCTATGTGGCTACAAGACATGAAGCCTCGAAAGAATGTATCATCAGTGGTTCCCAGCAGCATCCACAGCTCTGCCAACCAACTAACGCACTCCACCTCCAGCCCTCAAGCGGTAGCCAAAATCCCCAAACAAAGTCCACAATCAGGTATGGAAACCCATTTTGAGCCTTTCCTATTATCACTCACAAACCTTCCATCAAAAGGTTAGTTGAATAGCAATAGACAGATTAATGTTTGACAGCTTTTCAAATAGGAGACTGGGTTCCACTGACATGAGGAGATATGAGCCATTGAGAGCAGGAGGCTGGACGTTCAGGATGAGTTTGCTCCATTAGTCCCTGGCACTGTTTCATATCCAGGGATCTGAGAGCTGGACTCCTTTATTCCCCCCCTTCTTTCTGTATTTACACATTATAAGAACAATAAATCATATCATGTTGGTTACATTATAAATGCATGTTCATTTTCTCTACAGATTTATGTATCAATAATGACCCAAATTAAGAGGCTTTCACTTAATCAAAATGGAAATGAAAAAGACTCATCATAATCATCCATATACTTAGTGACCTATGGCATTAAGCAGAACTATTCTCCAAGGGCTTTTGATTTTGAAGGAGAAACTTCAGCTGCCTGTGATGAAATTGATGCTGATAATGACAGGAAGTGAGGAGGGGGGGAAGGAAGTGGTGCAGCAGCAATAAGGCAGCTCCTACAAATGTGCCCTGGATGCCAGTTTGTAAGCTTAGTCACACATCTCTCAAGTCAGCTGTGCAAGCTAAAGTAATTCTGAATGGTATTAACTTATACAGTCATTCCACCAATGGAGACTCACTGAACTTCTAACCTTGATGTGGAATCGAGGCTGTCTGGATTGAGCAGTTGTATACAAGACCCTCCCTGTCCTATTATCTTAAATGATTTGCCTAACATGGAATTACAGGAACATCCTGCTCAAGCACATATCTGATCTAAACAGAGTCACTTGATGTAGTGATTTATTGTGGAGTTTTTTTTTTTCACCTTCAATTTTTAGAGAGTGAAATACGAGATAATAATTACTGCCAAAAGCTTCAGATTTCTGAAGTGAGGCAGAAGAGTGAGGATCTGTAGGAGTGCAGAGTGACTGGTGCAAATTTTCAGGAGATAGAGCAACACAAACCCAGGCCTACCAGAAAGTCAAAGGCAATAGTCAGCATACACCTCTAAATCCCTGGTTGTTAACAATATGTTTAATAAATAGATGCTCCAGGTCTGGAGGAATAGCTCAGCCCTATACCACTTGATTAGTTTGTATAAAACTCTGGATTCAATTTCCAACATCATAGAAAAACAATCAATCAATAAAAACTAATAAAATAATGTATGCCAACATGCATTTCCTCTGTATGTTTTTGTTTGAATAGATGTAATATAGATTCTGCTGGGTGCTCAGCTAGAGTCCTATGCTTTCTTGAGCTTTAAATACTGAGGAGACTCTTCCTGTTATGTTTCAGTCCTGTTGACATAGCAGTCTACTAAGTGACCACTGGACCTTCGGAAGTCCAGTGTTTGTGTCTGAGTGTTCTTCTTGTGATTGCCTTTGTTTTCCAAATTCAAGAACAAAGCCAGTAGAGCTGAAAATTTTTTATTGTATATGAGATTGCCAAATATATTAATTGTAAGTTTTAACTGTTATTTTACAAAGATTTAATGCCTATTGAGGTTGTGACCCTTTCATCTCCTTTTACATTATAACACCAAGAGGCTAAACCTGTAGAATTAGAGTGTTCTCAGCAGTTAATTTACAACATAATTAGAACTCTAAACCCTAAAAAAGAAGATATTAGCATACTTAGAATAGTCCAAGCTAGATACCAATAAATCCATCTGTGAGGTAAAGTCAAATGGAAACATTAGTCCATGTGAATGACTAAAGAGAACAATGTGGTCTGTTTCTAAAATATCTTACTCATTTTATGATATAAATAATATACTTAAAAATATCTTCTTTATTCTGCTAAGTCTCCTAGAGCTGTGATGAGAAGTACATTTTCAAATAAAATCACTGTTCATTTTGCACCTCCCTATCAACCTTCTCCTTAAGGAGAAAATCGTTTTTCTTAAAAGTTAAAGGAGAAAAGAATGTTATCTCCTGGAAACTGAAATCCAGCTAAAGCTTTGTGCATTGCCCTCTTCCTGATTGTAGCAAAGATGAACATAAAATATATTTAAAATTTCACTATTTCTTTTTTTCTACCAGACAATATTGGAAAAATTTTTCATGTACTTGTATCAACATTTTTTAACATTTCCTTCAGCAGCTGAGATTCCTCACTCACTCTAGTATGTTGTGTATAGGTTTTATGCTTTTAAGATCATTTTATATAATACAGTAATTGAAATGATAATTATATATTACATACAATATACATGGGATGCCCATATCCCCATTGATAATTAAACTTCTTTCAATTCCTCATTTTTTATCCACTTATTTACTTTTCATCTCTTCAAGGCATGACAAACACAGAACACAAAAATGAAAGGCACACTTCCTCCTGTACAAGCTTGTTCAGTTTGCTGTGAAACAGAGCACTCATTGATTCCATATAGTGTGCAGTTTTTATGGTGAAGATATAAAAATGAAGATCTTGCTCTAAGAAGTGAAGAGCTATGCTAGCCTTTCATATTTTATCAACTGATACAAGAAGCCCTAGCATATGTGACATTGTCAAATTAACTGTGCTATAATAAACTAATTTATTCAGCCCTTTATTTTTACTGCACTCTTTGGCATAACTGACTAGATTCACAATCTCAACTCTAAATTTATACAATTTACCTATCAAATAATTTTTGTAATTGTGAAGAAAACATATTAGTTGAAATTATATAAAATCTTTAAGTTGTTTAAAAAGTTAATTTAACTCTAAAGCAAAATTGACATGAAAAGAAAAAAGATAACCAGTGACATTCCATATGCAAGCAGATGTAGGTTTGATAATAAGTGTGACTAGTCCTGTTTTTTTTTTTTCCAAAAGTATCCTCAAAGCTAGTGACTTTATACTGTCAATTCTTGCTTGCAAATATTTTCTTTCTTGTCATAAACTGACAAATGACAAATAATTGTAAATTCCTAACTTTTAACATTTTTAAAACTTTATTTAAATTTTACAATCAGTAATTGTAACTGAAATAATAATAAAAAACATAATGCAACCAGATAAACAAAACTTTCTTACAGATTTCTCATTTACAGCTTTTAGAGCCCTCACCAGTTGTGTACCAAAGACAGAAATAGTTCTTATCAAATGCCTCATATTTTGTTCTGTTCTATTTTAATGTACACAAAGTTTGGAAAGAAAAAAAAATGTTGTCAAAAATATGCTGAGACTATCAATGCAAAGAATTAGAAGTTAAAGAAACGTTCTACAGCTGTTCTGAGGAAAAAGAAGCCCTTTTTCCTCTTCTCTGAATCAACAAAGGCTCCCTGGGAGAAGGTGCTCAATAATGGTGGAAGGTACATCGTCACAGCAGTGACAGGGAAAAAAAGATTTCCCTGACAGGGAGGGGAAGGGGTGGAAGAGGATGGGAAATCCAGGACTACTGTGCGGTAGAATGGCTTAGCTCCATGTTCCAGAAAATTGAAGCTTTATCCTAGCTCCCTCCTTCCTCCGCAATATCCCTGAATGATCAAACAAACTAACTTCGCTTTGCTTTTACTCTTAGTCTCCTTCATTCTTCACCTCCAATCCATTAGAATCTAAATTTCTACAGTTACCAAGTCCGCTTGCCTCCTCTTTCCTGTTTCCTCCTCTTGTACTGATCATTCCAAACCACCTGAGAAACAGGCAAGCAAAACCAGCAGGAAGGCATACCTTGCCTCTGTTCTCACTGAGTAGAGCCTGATCTCTGTGGGTGTTTACCCAGCTGATACCAGTTCCACTCAGAAAGGCAGTCTTATATACTCTCTCTTCCTCCTCCTCTGATCCTAGTCCCCTGGAGTATTGCTCCTTCCTTAATGCTACTGCTGATGTGCTCTTAGAAGTTACTGGTGTTTATTGAACATTTCTTCCCAACATCTAGGCTTCACCGGGGTCCATCCATTTCTGACATCTGGCCTCTCTTGCATGCAGTGACTGGTTCCCTGTTTCTTGCCTCTCTGCTTTATTTTCTCCTTTGTGTCAGCTTCTTGTATAAGGCCATTCTTTTATTATTCATAACTTCTTGACTTTACCCTATAGTTTTGACTTCTACTTTTCCTAAGACAATGTTTTCATTCTTCTTTCTCCTTATAATTTTCTTAGGAGACCCAGACTAGGGTTCATAATTGTCTCCTAAGCAGCTCTGAATGTGGAGGGTCTAAAAAGCCTTGTGGTAAATATAAGCTAGGACACATCTGTTGACACTTCACTGCTGAGAAGAGTCTGATTCCTTTCAGCTGGAGTTTGAGTTGGCCTGGGACCATAAGACTAATAAAGGTTGGGGAAGTTATGCTATTCCAATTCCAGGCCTTACAAGGACTCAAAGCCTCTGTCCTCACCTCTTGGAGGCCAATCACCATAAGGAAGCCATCCTGAACACCCATCATCCCCAGGCAGCATCTAACCTCAGCCCTAATTTCATCTCCTGACAAGCACTGTCTAGCTAGACATCATACACAGCAGTAAGAGATAATGATTAACTGCCATTTTTTTCAAGACTAGGTATGGAGGGGTTCTTTCACAATAGTAGATACCCACAAAGGTCACTGAAACTCAGATGTTCAGAGCTGTTATTATCTGAGTTTATTCACTTTTTATTCACTGAAAAGAAATGCCCTTCCAAACATCCAATGGTTTCATTATAATGATACCTCCTGTGAAAACTTTAAAATGTCTCATTTTTTCCTCTGTCAGCTACAAATCAATTAGTCATTTTGTCCCAGTAATTTTCTTCCCAGAATGTACCCCTGAAAACTGCATTTTTTGCTATTCTACAAACATTGATTTTATTCTGAACATGCCTCCTTGCTTTCTTTATCCTAAAGATCTTACCAACCTCTGTGTTTCAATTTTAACATAAGAAATGTATCACAGCACTCCATGTGTTATTTCTAAAAGACATTATTTCTACAAAAAAAAAACAAATTCTTAGGTTCCCACTACCAACTTTTATAGTCTCATTTCCTGTTCCCTCAATCAGAATTTTGTCCCATATTCTTCATGCTTAGTATTTTCTGAGTGTTTCCAGGTATTCTCTTCATGCTATAATCCTGCAAATGTTTTTTTTTTCTTCCCCTCCTCTGTGTGGGTCTTTTCTTGATTGTGAATTTCTACATATGTTATCATTTTATACTGCTCTCTCCTGCTCCCTGATCAGAAAATAAAATCTATTATTTCCCCAGTCAGGTCTCCTCCATCACTTTGGTCATACTTTCTATGAAGCCAATGCTGTATTGTAAAACATGCCTTTTTCAACTCTGAAAATCTCATATTCAGGCGAACTAGGACATGCTACACTAATTGTAACTTGGTAACAGACAGCAGATACTACAAGATCCCACAGGAGAGCTTGTGATGCTTTCTTGTACTAATACCCGCTACTGCACCTACTCACTTATAGGCTCTGAGGATGGGACCAGAAAGGATGGCTTTATGTTTCTAATATATGAGAATCACTAGTTTTTAAAAGCCCTTTGAAACAAGCAAAGAATCTAACTCTATTGGTGATAGGCATAGCTCTTCAAACTACTCACAGGGCTTTGACTACTGTACTTTTCTAGTGTTGACATGGATCCTGGCTTGAACAGCTGGGACTGGGAAGAAAGCCGGCAGTGCTTAGGGATGCTGTTAGTTTTGTTGCTACTTGGAGCCTCTAGTCACACTCAGTGGGAATACTGGTTCTCTGAACTCTGAAACATGATTTTTGTATTTCCACCATAATATTATCCTTAGAACTGAGATTCAGCTGCTGTTAATAGCTGCCAGCAGCCCAGGGCTCTCTAGAGTGCCTCTGCTGTTGATAAACATGGCAGCTCTCCAAGAGTGGCCAGATTCAAAAGTCTTTAAATCAGAAATTCAGAGTAATTGGGAAGGTGGGATGAAATGTTGAGGGCCTTTCATGAAGATTGCTGTAATAGATGAGTAAGTGCTGTTCCATACTGAGGTACAGAACCATTGCAGAATTCAGATGCTATGTATATTTAGGGTAGGTTAATTTGATTATTGTTATTCATCAATTAAAGAGCTGCCATGTAAATGCATATTCAATGAATAAGGAGAAAAACAGATAAGACACAATGATTTAAATACCACAGGCCAAAGAATCATCTAGAGCTGTTACAATAGGGATTGTGTAGATCAGGAATCTGTACTGGTAAGTTCTTCAGATACAATTAGCAAATTTTACTAACTGAAACTCTGTATCTTCTGCCTGGAGAGGTTTTTTTCAGATAATGGCAAAGGTTTATTTGTGATTATTAGGTCATCTGTAACTGAGAAATCATGAAACTGAATCCATCAATATTCCAGGCTGTGTTTCAAATTGTGTGTCTGATAGGCCTTAGAAGTTCAAGAACCTGTAATATGAGCATCTTCCTGGGTAGATGAGCAAAAGGTTAGGAAGCAGCTAGAAATAACTTCCCCTATGGTTAAAGGAACACTCATACTGAAAGGAAAATGGAAGGCAGAATTACTCCTCCAAGAAATACTGCTGCCTTGAAGAGCAAGATAGACTGCAGCTAGTGGATGTCTCAGACGGGAAGACTAAGGGGCTAAGCTCCCTGCTTTGCCTCTGCTGCCAGCAGGGGAATAGCATACAACAGTAAAGAAGATCAGGTTATGCGATTCTGTTTCTTCATTCTCTGAAAAGGACCTACAGCACAGTCCTCAGACTTCTCGGAATTATACATTAAAGGCTTGGTGCTTAATAACTTCTTCATAAACAATAAGCAATCACATTGTAGGCTAGACTTTCATTGCATGTAGTTGCATATTGTTGCCAACAAAAAGTAATGAAAGCACCCTTGTCCATCCTAATCTATAAGTGATTCATTCCAGGAATCATGAAAGTTCAGATAACCTGAACCCTAAAGATAATGTTATCTTCCTTTGTGCACCCACTGATAATAGAGTTTAATTTGTAAATAGAGCATAAGGAGATTGTCAAAAATAATCACAAAATTAGAGTAACTATAAAAAAAAGCCATGGCAATGTAGACTTTCTTTCTAGAAAGTCAAGACAAATAATTTTAGTATTTTTCCTTCATTTTATTAATATGGATATTTCAAATTCATGCATGTCTCTACAACACATGAATGCAGTGCCCACAGAGTGCAAAAAAGAGCATTGAATTCCATGGGACTGGAGTTTCAGATGGTCATGAATGCTATGTGTGTTTTGAAAATCAAAACCTGGAAGGGCATTTAATGCTCATAACCACTTAGAAATCTTGGTAGGCACGTAAGACAAACATAAGTTTTTGGAAAGTGGTTGACCTTAAATCACTGAAACAGAGAAAGAGAAACTGTAGATTAGGAGAAAGGCCATAAATGTCTGGGTCTACATATTGTATGAAGCAGATATTCTCTTCTGGGAGCATGAAGATGTGATAAGTTACAGGGAAGACTTTCATCATGTGTTGTCACTGGTCATTTCCAAACTTTCTTTCCCCCTCTGTGGAAAGGCAATTAATAAATGGTAGGTTTCTGTCTGTAGCACCACATCTTATTAACTAGAAGCTATTTTGCCCAAGGTTGTAATTAGATCCTTACTTTAACATGAAATAAATTTCCAAAGAGCTTTAAGAAACTGACCTGAATAATTTCAAAACTGTAATTATATAGACCTTCTGTTGTCTAAATTAAATTCAAGATTTCAAAACAGGTTTGAAAGAATTTATATGATTAGAGCTGTAGCTAAAATTATTTTAAAAATATTTTGTAAAGCTTTAATGGTCAAGAAAAACATAAAAGCTAAAAATGGGTGATGATGAAAGTCTAGTTTGTGATTCTGGGTGGATTGAGATGGACTACTAAATTCACACCATACCAGTTTATTGTGAATGAACTGCCCACAGCATCATGCTGAACTCTAGAAATGCTCTTGTTTATAAAAACTTATACAGCAGTGCTAATCTCCCAGGTCATTTCTTAGCCTTGAGTGAAATAGTGAGCTGTAAAAATTTAACAAGCAAACCTAACCTGTATGTGAGGGCAATTCTGCCTACTCCCTTCATTTTTCCTGAAAGACTATCAAATAACCAAACTTTAAGAAGATATCAAAGAAGACAAATATAAATAAACAAAGATTAGAAAATTCTAAAATTGTGTTAAACAATATAAATTAGAAACAAAATTGAGGAGAATTTAAAAGAAATAAAAAGAAAACATTTTACCACAATTTAGAATCTATTTCCAAATGAAAATTAAACCAAAGATATCAAATCAGAGATCTGAGGATTTGGAATCGAGGACAGATGAAAATGACATTTTACTATAAGTAAATTAAATTCTTAAAAATTTAATGAAAAATTGCATCAATGTGTAAGGTAATATTTTTGTATAAGTCTTAGTAAAAGAATGAAGTATGTCAATAGTGAAATGTGCTATGATTATATGACCAGCTTAGCAGGGGATCATGTGACATAGATTGAAAACTAGAGTAATAAACGAATTCAATTAAATTTTCTATCTAAATACAATATCCAGGGAGGAAAATGTCAGAATGTGATGCAGAATCCTCAATAGTACCCAAAAGGAAAAGATGTAAATAATATTAGATCATATAAATGTGAACAGAAGTACTTATTGAGATAATTTAGGGCTCGATAAATGAACATGCCATGCATTTGGGTGGTTAGACCCAATACTGATAGTCAGACTTCTTACGGGCATTTACCTGTTCAATGAAATTAAAAATTCCTAGTAAATTTTCTAAAATTTGACAGACATGATTGTGGCACCCTGCTTATAATAATGAGATTATCAAGGCCACAATGAATTGGACATCCTACCACACTGCATTGAGATGGAACATCCTTTCCTGTAATAAGACATGCCCAAAGGGTTGAGGAAATTGGCTCAAACCAGTTGCCAAGTCATGCACATAGCATACTTCCTTATGAGCCAACCTGGAGTCTGCCTGAGCTCCTAGCAACAGGTACTGTTAGAAGTCAGATCATGCACAGGAAATGAGGAACGGCCATGCAGTATCACCAGATTATGACAGTCTTCTGGTGTTAGGAGGAGAGTATATAAGTCTCTCCCCATTGTTGAATAAAGAAGTTGGCAGTTTGACTTTTAACTGACACCTAGAGTGTGTGTCTTTGACTCCAAGTCTTCTCACCCACTTCCCCAAGGGAACCATTAAAGCCTAGCAACATTTTCCCAAAGACAATTTAGCTTGACATGGTAGGTCAAACATGGGGCTTTAGATCCATGTTTTCTGAAAATTGTACTTGTGGAAAGAAACTTCTAGACAAGTAATCAGTCATATATGTACTTGTGACCAGTCATATTCATGACAGATTTTCATATGACTTAAAATACATACTGCCTAAAACCAAAGTAGTCAACTATGAATGTATTAGGGGATATATTAAATATTAGACAGTTTCTAGAATGAAATGTAAAAGAAATTTATTGACAATAGGAATATTTGATATCTAATATAACAGGAGAAATTACAAAAATGTAAACTCTTAAGTGAAAACACAGCATATGTAAAACTTTAAATCCATTTGATCTGTAATCAGAAAACTAACACAAACTTATATAAAAATGTACATCAAAATGTCAACATATAAACTTGTATTTATACTGATAATACAATAACTTGATACTTTGCTATAAAATATAAAAAATTTAATGTTTAAAATGTGCCTGATTCAAAAATAAAAATGTGCATGACTGGACAGTACAACAAGTGAACAAAATAATACTATTATGTGAATGAGAACTCAAGACAAGATTAAAATAGATGCATGATATACATGTTTATAATGAAGAATTGTTATGAAAATGTGATATTTAGAAATTTCATGTAGGATAAAATTATGAATACTATATTTATATAGTATTTTACACACATGTAACACCATACCTTCTGGACACCAAATAGACATTTTGACTATCAAGTCATTTGTTTCTAAGCAAAAAGACTTGAGCCTCATGAATTCATAAGTTAAGCACACATACTATTCATTAATAAAATATGCAGTCTTATGCCCTCTTGATATGGTTCAGCCTCATAATTGAAAAATATATTGAAATTGATGGGTGATGTGTTCTTATTGGGAATATCAAGAGAATCCATGCACAGAAAGACTCCTAAACGGGGGCTTTAGTATTTAACCTGGATGTTTTACAGTTTTCATGTTTGACCCAAAATAAACTGTGAAGCCAGTATTTATGATTCTTTGTTTTGTCAGGCAAACAACTGTGAAACTATTGGGAAAATAAAAAGTGAAATTAAAAGAAACAATTTTATCTTCAAAGTCAATAATATTTTGGTGAAGATTAAATAATGCAGCCAGATCTCTCATATGTCTCTATGTAAAGGAATATGTAAAACTGACAGGCATGCTGCTACATCAGACAGTCCTTGTGTTATTTATATGTTTTACAGACAAATATGTGGAAGCTTGTAAAATATTGGTAGGTAGCCTGTAAAATACTTCACTTTTAAATTTTCTGATCAAATAAATTCATGTGGGTGTAAGGAAACTCGCATTCCTAGCCCTTAAGTAATTAATGTGGATAGATGCCGCATTAAGGAGCAATCTGTAGAATTACAACCACTAAATATACTTTTTAAAAAGCTTAAAGAGTTTGCAAATTCTATTTCAACCATCTGAAACCGCAGTTTTTAACCTGTACGTCACGACCTCTCTGAGGGACCAAATCACCCTTTCACAAGGATTGCCTCAAACCATCAGAGAACACAGATATTTACATTTTGCTTTATAACAATAGAAAAATTATATTTATAGAATAGGAACAAAACAATTTTATGATTGTGGCCACCAGAACATGAAGAATTGTACTGAGGGGCTGCAGCACTGTGAACGCTGAGAATCATTGATCTAAAATATTATAGAAGATTTGAAGCTGTGAATTATGTCATAGTGCTTTTAATGCGATTATAGTCCATAACATTGTTTAGCTGGTAAAATTAGAATAAAATGAATGCTTAGGAATTGAATATTTATGTTATAGTTAATCTACAATGCAAACTATAAAGATGCATTATTGTTAAGAAGATGCAAACATTTTTATATAAATTAGTTAATATTTAAGAAAATAACTTTAGACCACTTATATAGTAATAATCAGAGAAAACTGAAAAATATCACTTGGACCAACTTTCATTTCATGCTTAATGATAAAAGTCACACCAGTATTTTAAGTGATACATAGTGACAAGTTGTGTCTACAAAGTTAGATGTACATTTTCTGGTACCAAAATGCATTGATTCTTTGATTTACATGTCTTAAGGAGATAAGCTGATGGAGAGAAGAGAGAATGACTGGGAGGGGCAGGAGAGGGAAGGGAGCCTGAACAAGGGTATACATGGATTAAAAAAAATATGTGACTTTTTTCATAATAAAAAAATCACATTAGAATCTCTAGTGCTAACAGCTAAGAAGATTAAATAAATATCTGTTTTACAAATTCCTTATAAAACATCTTAATTCAGAAAATTTTGAAACAGCTTTATTCATAAAATGATAAATAATTAGTAGTAACCTAAAAGATTGCATGCACAACACTTAGCTCTTTGTTTTATGTTGAGGAAGTTAAGGGTGTGGGACTGATGGTTTCTTTGTCTTGTTAGCATTGGGTCCTCTAGTAGTTTCCACTTCAAAACCAAACATTGCTAAACAACAAAAATTAAATGTTAAGTTGTGCAAAATTATCATTTTATAAATTATGATGACATCATTGCAGTTTATTTAAGAAGACACATGAAATTTGAAGTTGTGTCTTGACACCTCTTATTCTCTTTTTACTTTTTCATTCTAGATTCCTAAGTTGTCTTTTTTTTTTCTTTTTTAATATGAGGTGTTTTCCTTCACTGATAAAGAATTTACCTTGATGTCCTTCAGAATTGAGGTCTGTAAGAAAACAGAAAATGAATGAGATGTTCTATATTTCACCAATTAGTGAATAATTACCTAAATAATCAAGTTGACTTTTACTTTAGCAATACCTTCATCATTAAAATACATTTCATCCATTGTAGCAGTGGTGCATCTGATATTGGCTTCCTAACTCAGGGTTCATATTGCTGCTTATGATCAGTAAACCATGGACATTGTCCCTGCCATCACAATATAATGCCAAGTGTTCTGCCATTGTCTCTATTTCATTCTCTACTTTAAACACACTTATTTAATCCCTTTGTTAAATTTGGAACTATCAATAATATCAGTGTAGGAAAACTACATGTATAGAATTTCATTGTTCAAAGAATCTGAATTGATATCTACCTTCACATAAAACAGTTTGCTAACTAATAATAAAAGCATGCACACAGACAACATAAATTCTATGAGTATGTAGTTTTAAGCAGATTAGCAGCTTTACTCGTATGCCAGGAAACAGAGTATTAATTATATGTAGTTCTTACTTATATGTTAGAATTGTTATTAAAGTATGAAATTCAAACTTCCTTCTTTGAAATATTCTGGTTATCTTCTAAGTCTTATTCTTTCTGCTTCCATTTTTTCATAACCACTTTTATTTCCCCCTATTTTTAACAGCCAGAATTGAGAAAGTCTAGCATTTTTAGGCATGAAGAATTGCCAGATGAAATTATAGGATGCATTAACTAGCAACCTCTGCTTCTAAAGTTAACATGGTGTGGACTGGAATTCAGTGCACTGACTACCACCTGAGTAAATCTGAGCAAATTGCAAAAACCTTCTCAGTAGGAACTATGTCAAGTTCACAGTATCATAGCCAGATATGAAAGAAGTACCCAGGAAATATTAGCATGTCTTGTCATATCTGCCATGTCATAATTACAAGACTGACAAGAGAAATTTTACTTGGATGGGGACATCACCATGAAAATGTGCTTAGTTAAGATGCCCTAAGACAACAGGCTAGGAGTCGGCTCAGTGATGAAACTACTTTTGTGCAAGTATAAAGCACAAAGTTCAGGACTAAGGAGCTAGCCTAGTGAATAAAAGTGCTTCCCATGCAAACATGCATCAGTATCCACATAAATGCCAGGCAGTATGTGACAGTTTCTTATAACCCAACACACTGGAATTACAACAGGGAAAAGGTGGTACAAGCTGGCTTTTTAGATTAGATAAATCAGTAAGCTCTGAGATCAAAAGAAAAGATGGAAAGTGATGGGGAATATGCCCTTTGGCCTAAACACACACACACACACACACACACACACACACACACACACTGAATACATAGATAAACATTATAAAAGATGACTATGATCTTAGTTGGAAAGAAGTAACATTTTGCTTATAGTTTTAGTCTTCATTAAAAAGGAGATACCTAAAAACACTGAAGTGACACATATTAGGTAAGAGGAAAGTCTGAAACATTATCTGGTGACAGTTATATAATCCAAATGCCTTGTTATCTGTACTTGGAATGGAGGAGCAGCTATGCATTTCCTGGTTCTCAATACAAATCCTAACTAAAAGAGGGCTGTCATTTGCTGACCATAGGAAAGCAAGAAGAGCTTCTACTGCCAACATACCAAGGCACATTAAAGTTAGTAATTTATGTGTCAAGTCAAAATATTGTTCCTTTCTTCATAAAAGAATTTCTAAAGGAGATTGTCCCTCGATCTTTGGGATTTTTAATAAAAAAGGTATTCTAAAAAAAACTCTAGGGTAAAAATTATTTGATCTAATCTTTCTTCTTGGTAGTGATTTATCACCACAAGCTAACTTAAATAAAATTTTCATCAAAAGTTAGCCCAAATTTTCTTCCACAGTCATTTTCATTTCTTAAAGGTGACATCTGTAACAATAATAATAATAATAAAGCATGTCTGCTATGAGGATTAAAGGACATAGAGAGACACTGATGTCACAGACAGCCAAGTACCAGGCAACAATAGTTGCATTTATCTTAGAGAAGTTCTGATCATAGGATGGGCATCTCCGAATTTTATTCTTACAAAATAAATATTTTATATTCTAACTAGTGAAGACACATAGGGAGGGAATTTCTTTCCTCTTTTTTTCTTATTTCCTTTGATGATATTAGGTAGTCAGAGAGAAAAAGAAGAGGAGGAGGCTCTCAGATATCACCCGTGGAATGTTCAATAGACGCCTTCAGAAAGGCTGTTTCTTCTTCCTACACCAAAGTCATATGTGCATAACAAAGCAGTGAATGAAAATACTCAAAGTCAAAAGAAAGTGGATATTTAAATAAACTTTGCATGAGTTTAATTTTGAGATAAGTCTTTCCACTTCCTATTTGATTATTTGATATCCACACTTGATGATATTTCCTCCAAACCATGAGCTTTGCTATTCTTTCCACCAGGGCCTACTACTGATGACATCTCCAACACTCAACCTACCCTTTTAGGGACTTAAATCAAAAACTTGGGAAAACATTCTTAGCAATAAGATGTCAGAATTATGGTAAACCCATAGCTCACTCAAACACTTAAGAGACTTTGGGGAAACTTTAAACTCTTGAAGTTTATGATTTGAGAAGTTCAAAGTACTGTGCTTTGTGCTATCTAATATACATTGACTTAGCTAAAGTTCACTTTGAATCTGGTGATATTTCCATATCCAGTATTTATCAGTTCATGGATAGAGAAAAGTAAAATTAATGTGAAATGGGTTTATCCTAACAGAGGTGAGGATCTCGAAACAGTGCCACTGCCCCAGGGTTCAAGCAAGGGCCTGGCAAGGCTCTTTGCTGGCACTGCACTGAGATTTCACACATATGCCTTTGCCTTGCTTTGTTTCTTGTATAACTCAAAGTTAGTGTCTTTCTGTCTCTGAGTATTATGCATTAAGAATCTGGTATTATGTGGAATGAGACTGTGTCTTTAATTGTTAGCTGTACTGATATAAAGTAGTTTCCCTATACATCTTAGTTACTTTGAAAATCATAAGCGGAACTAGACATGCAATACAAGTAAATAGTAAATAGAAAGTATGGCGGAGCTAAATTCTTCCATGTGGCAGAAGGCAGGTGACAAAAGGAAGGAGACAATTTAACTGTTTCTAACATGAGAGAAAGATGGAGGCCAAACTTCTTTCCAAATGTGATTCCTGTTGATGAGCTGGGACAGAGTAGAGCTCTTGGGACAGATGAGATTAGCAGGCTGTGTAACACATATTTCTGGATCAACTGGTGAATTCTGCCCAGTTTGAATACTGAGCTTGCATTCCTTTTGATTTTATTTAAAAAATATATAAGTGAAATATCTATTATATTATGTAGCAATGCTGATGATAATTGAATTGTTGAGGCTTCGTGCATTGCTTCTTGATAAGACTTATTTCTCACACTCTTGAGAATGGTGTGCTTGTCTTTGTGTCTGGAGTGCTAAAACCATAAAGACTCAAATGAGATAAGAAATGGAAGGTATAGTTCTGCATTACACAGGTTTTTTAAGATTTCTTGAACATTTCTTTCCTATTTACAACAGAGAAAATGTCCCTACCAGCTTTCACAAACATCATGATGACATCCAGGAGTGCCTTATGAATACCTTTAATTACTAAAGGGTGGGGCAGGTGCCATTATTGGCTATATACAAGCCAAGGAACATAACTAGTTGTATTATGAAGCAGAAAAAATTTGTTATCAGATCTAGCTTCTCTCAGACTAAACATACTACCTGTGTACTTTCTTCCAGTCGTTAGATAATAACATCTCTCTTTCTCACAGAGTATTTTATGTTAGAGGCAAAAGTGTAAAACCATTAGAGTCTTTGTTTTTTTATTTGAACAATATGGTCTTTTAATGATTCCTTAAAAGAATTCAGGTTGTAGCTTTTAATAGATTGTTATTGTGGTCAGTGAGATAATATATAAAGATAGTTAATTGCAAACAATGTTAACTATATGAAGGAACAAGAGAAGCATAAAAAAAAATACTTGAAAAATTCAGAAGATATAGAGAGTCCCATCTTCTGAAGAAAAAAGATACCATGTATGGTAGATCTTCCTGAGGGAAATGATTACTAAAATGTATAATTCCTTAGGACAAGTAATGGGTTACATGACTAACCTGGGAATAGAGGAAAATAAGCTAAATGAAACAAAGTCTGTGAATCTATTCTTAGGCAGGTCTGGGTTACCAATATGAAAAACCAAAAAATATAAAATATATGCATCGTTAGGCTAATTTTAGAAAATAGAATAAGTGTATAACTTGAAAATCTCAGAAGTGAGTGGTAACAGGAGATGGAACTCAATGACCCTGATTGGCATCTTCGATTACTGTTCACAAAAGTGAAATATTTCTGCATGGGAAGATGAGAGTGCCTGGGGAGTGCTAGTCTGTTCTTGATGAAAAACATTTCTGATATTTATATGTACTAAACAATAATATGTTTGCTGAGAATACTGTTTTCTGAATATAGTATAAATCTTAATGAAGCAGTGATGTTGGTAATTTGGTAAAGTTACGTGAGTCAGACTACAGCATTTTAGAGCTTCAAAACTCATTGTCTTAAAGGCTACAAAAAGAGCAGTCTATCTCTCCTCACTCAGGACTAAAATAAAAATAAAAAGAAAAATGAAAACAACTCTGTGATGTGATGAAACCTAATGTAGAATTTACCACATAGAACAGTGTTCATGGTTGTCCTGGCAGAAATAAATTCATTTAATTACAAATGTGCTAGGGAATGGATACAGCCAGAGTATATGAAGATTCCCATCTGGAAAAGAATGAGTTCTGTGTACCAATGGTGGATTGTGCATCTAAACGCAGTTCAAATTTCCAATGGTTTTCAAATATCTTCAACCATTTCAGACTGGCTTGATTGTCCATTAAAATATTCATGTAAATTATGCTTTAACTTGCACATGCTAGACATATGACAGGAAATGATGAGTCAAAATGAAGCAGTTGTTTCTTCATTAATGTGTGAGAGGTATGATGTTCCAGGCATGTTCTGGAAAGGGTAGATCAAAGAAAGGATCTTCAAGAAACAGCAGTTTTGGTTAGAATCCAACACTCACCCTGGGAAGGAAACTGCTACATCACAAAGTAACTCTTGGAGGGAACATTTTTCCAAAGATTTTGCTACTTTCATCATTTTTAAACTTCTCTTGATAGCATATATATTTGTGTCAAATCAAGTGCAATCAGCTACTTAGAGAACTGGGTAGTAATTTGTCTTTTTCTTTCTGTCAAAGAACCTTACTTCAAAATCTAACATGAATACATACTTAGTTACAAGTAGTTAGTGGTTTAGAATACACATTTGATTTTTCCTGTCCTCTGCAGTTAGAACCACAAGGAGACTGAGAGTAATTTTGGGTCTCTGAACATTTTCACATAAGTTGAATACAGGGTACTTTCTGGGTCTCCAGACTTTAAGTTGATGGAAGGAGACAGTATGCAACATTCACAGGCCACCCCCCAGAAAAGCAAATCAGAGTCAGCACTAAAGCAACCTGACAAAAAAGCAGAAATGTTGGTGTTTCAACAGCCCATTTCAAAGCCTCCCATGCCTGTTCAACAGCAGCTTTTTGGGTGCATCAATTTTTATCATTATGATTAAGAAGCCAATCTGGTTTAGCTGAAATATTGAACAATTTGAATTCTCAACCTTTTTTTTTTTTTAACCAATTCTTTATAATTATTCTCTAACTAAACAAAGAAAGTAGAAAGAGTGTTTTTGTCCCTCATCATGTTTCTGGGTTTTCCTATTAGTTGGTGATATGCCATTAAGGCTAGAAACTGATTGAATAATAAAAGAAGAATTGTGACCTTACAATTTAATCCCCTCCCTGCCACATACAACTAGGTTCAGAGCTGGTTTAGTTCTTGCTTTCCCCCAGACTTGAGGGATAAAAGCTTGAGAAGGTATACATTCAGAAAATAATCACCAAGAGGCTGTAGCTTCCAGCCCAGTCCTCAGCTCTGAGCAGCAAGGTGCTCTTAAGCTTTGGATTTCTCCTGCACTTTTACACTAACACACTAGTGAAATAGGGAGTGTGCTCTCAGGGACAAGGGTGGGAGCAACCAAATAATCACGAGAAGTGACATTCATGCCATTTCTTAAGGGAAACGTGTTTGGATTCATTTGCTCTCTGAGTTCCCAGCCGTGGGATGGCATTGTTTAAAAACAAACACCACCAGCTTCTTGGGACTGAAATGTTTTGTATGTGTTGTTGTTTGCAGTGCATGCCAAGACATTCATGAGCACCAGAGCCAAGCTGGCAAGCTAATTAAATATATATATGTGTATGTTTAAAACAGCCTAATAAGGAGCATTGGAAATCTTCAAGATGAGCGAATATCTTATAACTTCTTCCGCAGGTGCGAGGATAGCTACAAGCCATGGACTTTCTGTCCTGCTTCTTGTTTGTGGCTTTGTGAAGGGTGCTTTGCTTTAATCTAAAGTGCTGACTTTTTTCCAATATCACTTTCTCTTCTTAAAGCAAAGAGCAAATCGCCTGTAAAATCTACGGAGCGGACAGCAAAGTTGACCCTAAACTCCAAGCACCATTCTGCACCCCTGTACTCTAGTTTCCTACACAAGGAACGCCAGCTTCCGGAAGCATAAGTGAAGAGGCTAACACATGCTTTATTGATAGTATTTTCTTTGGAAGTTGTTGATCTTTTATTTGAAGAGAATCAATGTGAAGCTATTATAGGACATTTTCTAATAACAAGATCTATTTTTTTCTCTTCTTTCAACAAGTAAAATCTACATTTCACTGACTGCTCAGGAGTTGGCTTGAAAGTCATCAGTATAGTAAATATTTCCATGGATTCCACCAATCTCCTACTAAGGGACACCTAATCTGAATGAAGCAAACAAAGATGTAAAGTCTAAGAAATGCAAACTATCTTCAAACAGCACCCCAGCTGGGGGAAAAACAAACAAACAAAAACAAACAAATGCTGACCACTGCAAATCAACAACAAGCAACTATGGAAGAATCAAAGGGAGGGGTTTTTGTTTTGTTTTGTTTTTTTACTTTTTTTTTTCTCCGTGGAATTTTTCTTGGAGTTTCCCTTCTTTTCCTTGATTGGTGTTCCTGTTCCGTGGTAGCAAGCGGCAATTATGGCCAACTCTAGTAAATCCTGGGAGGTTTATATTTATACATATTGAGTGTGCTCTATTTCAATGTATTTTAATTCATTTTGCAATTTCTGTATATTCAAACCAGGCAAATTCTGTAAATTGCTTATAGTATGTGTGATATGACTTCAAGATAGATAGATATGACCCTCATGCAAGCTGATGCCATTCTATATACAAATATATACATGAGCATATATTAGGGTACCAACTTCTTTTCCTAAAGCATTATTTTTCATTTGTAACTCATGTATTGTGTGAATTTTGTAGTGTGTTTCTCTGTTCCACTGGTTTGACAGCTACGGTTTGTCTCAGTTGTCTTCTGCTTCCTCCTGGAAAATGCATATTTAAATTGTATATGTCTCTGATAAATGAATTAATTTTGTTGTGTGTATGCCATGTTGGAAATTGCTACGTTCTTTTATATGTGTGTTTATTGAGGCTTGGGGATCACGAGTCTGAAGAATGCACATCCTGATTTTGGCAGATCTCATGTTATCAATATTTTATCTCAGATAAAAAAGAATGAGGCCAATGGAAAAGATGAAGAAGACATTTGACTCCTCAGGTTTTTGGAAGAGTACTTCACACTCAGACTAAATAATGCTGCTTTATTTGTTCTTCAAAATTTTTTTTGTAGCTTTGTCATTCTGTTATTTGCTGCTAATTATATTTTAATGTCTACTGATTAAAATTTAAAATGTGATTGTTGGCTGAATACAATATGCAAATGATTGCAAAGCCCATACTGAAGAAGATAGGTGTTCAATCTTCATTAATTAATTATAATTTTAAATATTCTATTCTTATTTTTGACTTTATAATATTTTGTTTAGACTTGTTCTAAATAAATCTTTCTCTCTGGCAATGAAAGATAGAACAATTTATACACTCCCTCATAAAATAGAATAGTTATAGTTTGAGAAGGAATACAACTAGATAGTCTTTCAGAGAGATTATTTTATTTATTTTTATTATAAATTCAAAACATCATCTATTTAGGACTAGTCCCTTGCCAGCTTAAGGTTCTTAATTGAAGTTTGAAGGCCATTAGTACTTTTGATTTTTTTAAGGTAAAGGACTGCCCTCTGCCATTCACTTATAAGCAATGTGCATAGTTTCACAATGTTCTTGACATTCTCTTTCAAAAAAATATTGTTTTATGTTAAATCTTTCCTTGCCATTTTTCTTATTTCACTTAATTCATTATTTAATACTAATGTGAAAAATAAAGGTTTAATTGTGATCCTTTATTAACATACAAATTTATTTTCTTTCAAAGTTAAATATCTGAAAGTTGTATAAAATGACGATAGGTAAATATTGCCTGTTAAGTCTATTTGAGCTTTAAGGACCACATACATTAAGGCAGATATTAATATACTGATTTAAAATCAATCAAACTGGGAAAACCATTATGTATTATATTTTTACTCAGTGCCCAGTTAATGATATCATTACTACAGTAAGTCAAACTTGTACCCATATTAGTAAAGTTCATTATGCTTGTAATAAAAGAGCACATGCCAGTTTGGGAAGAATGCTCACTAGATTCATTGTATCAGTGTCCAAAATAATAAAGACCTGCTTATCACTGTGTGACCAAAGTCCAGCCCACCCTCCACTTTGAAAAAAGAATATGGCATACTATCTGTTCATTCTGAACTCAAAAATGGTATGGAATTCTAAATACTACAGAAAAAAATACAAGTACCAATGAGACATTCCAAACAATTGTATATTCCTTTGAGACTAATTTTTTTTATGTAGTCATGATTATGGAAGTGAATAGAAGTGTGGAAGTCAATTCTCTGGCTTTCTCAATCTTGTTTCCAAGATTATATAGTATCTTTTATAACACAGAGTTATAAAAAGCTGAAATGGATTACATGAGTTTAAGTTAAATACTTTATTTCTTAAAGTATCTTTGCTTTGTTATAGGCAGTTAACAAGGCAAAGGAGGCAAATGAAAATATTCCTGAACAAAATAAGGTAAAAAGGTAACAGAATTCTCTAAATCAGAAGCTGTCATCTGAGTAAGTAAGCTTCATGGGGTCTAGGAACCAGCCCTGTTGACAGCCAGCTTTCCACATCCTTAAGCAGCACGCTATAGCAACCATCCATGTGGTGTTTGTGCTGTAGTAGGTATAACATTATAGTCTATTTAATATATACAGAAGGCTGTGTGTATCATGGTCAAATTCTATGTCATTTTGTCTAAGAGACTTGAATAACCACATATTCTGATAGCCAATGACTGGCTTGCACAGTCATCTATCTACAGATGCTAGGGGGAGAGCTAGATTTATATGATTTTGCTGATATTTATTATATGGAGATCATACTAGGCATGCATTACTTATGAAAAGTAATTTAATCGTTGTTTGTTCACCTGAGAAAGAAATACATAAATAATTTTGAGATGTCCTCATCACTTATGTGTTTGAAGTGGTTTACCTTAAAGTTCTCAAAAACAAAATGTGTTCAGATAAATAAATTAGTATGCACACATACACACATATTTGGCAAATAAAACATATATTTTTAAGCCTAAAGAATATTTTAAATTTGTTATACATGTGATGGGATAATAGATATAGAGTAACATTTGTTGGCTTTTTTACAACAAATGCTAATTATAAAAAGGAAAGGTGGCACATTCCTGTGAGCACAGGACTTGGGAGATTGGGAAAGGAAAATCAAGAAGTCAAGTCATAATAAAACCCTGAACCATTAAAAAGTAAAATAAAATATACTTGTTTAATTTTGCAAAAAGGTCACATAGATATTATTTCTGTATTAATCCTATACAGAAAATAAAATATTGACTGTATGTTAATTTGCATAAAAATAATCACAAGAGATAAAATCAATCTTTTTTAAAATGATACATAAACTGATGATTGTGTCTTAGAATTAAGACTAGGAAGCTGAAAATCACAAGTGCTCTAAGTTTTAAGTATGTGTACCAAGCAATTTTATTTTTAGAATTGTTCCTTAGTAGAGAGAAATGTCAGCCATGATGTAGATAAGGTCTTTCCCTGTATATAGTGAGAGACAAGAGAAAAGCATTCAAAAGCAATAAAATGTAGGATGCCAATAAAGTCTGTAAAGACCCAATAGAAAAAAGTAAAGGAGAGTTACTGGGAAGTAACAAAAGGATGCTTTGGAGTAGTTATTCTGTCCTAAGTGATAAGAAGTAAAGGATCTGGGAAATATGTCTTCAGGGACAGGGAACAGCTCATGCCAATCTCCTGGAACAAACATCAGGTAGAGTTGTCCAAGGCCTAGACTGTGAAGATGGGCATACAGAAAGGCAGGAGAGGGACCTGAGAGACAATCTGAGGCAGGACTATACAGGGATCTTCAGAAGGTATTGAGCCCAGGGGAGCAAACAGACCTAGAAATTACAAAAATCTCACCTAGGGGTTTTATTCTGCTCTCAGGAGACAGGCTTTTTCTGCCATCCTGTAGCTTGTTTCACAGTTTGTTAGGAATACTCTTTGGGAACAACACTGATGTTTCCAAATTGTGTGTGTGTTTGTGTGTGTGTCTGGTTAGCTGGTTGTGTGCCATGCTTTGTGTCTGGCTGTGTGTTCAAGTGTTCATCTTGAAGGCATAGGAGTGTGCTAGGTGTCAAATTCTATCATTCTCCACCTTATTTCCTGCAGATAGGGTCTCTCACTGAACCTGGAACCTGGATAGAAGACAGCAGGTCCCAGAAATCCTCCCATCTCCTGTGTTTACAAGCATCTCAGCTACACCCATACTTGGGCAGTATGTGATTTTACCCATTAAATCATCTCCCTAGTCCATAGTTATACATTTATACTGATATTATGATATATCATAGGAGATCTGAGACATTAATATGTTTTAATGCTAATATACAGTTGACACTTTTCAGGGGCAAGATAAGGAGACTGAAAAAATAATTGAGATTGTTTGGAATGTGGTAATGAGCTAGTTATTGTAACTGCATTTATGATTTAAAATAAAAGCATGGGTACATTTGCCTCCCTCTAGTTTAAATTATCTCTTGTCAACCATACTTTGAAAATAGCAAATGAAAAACTCCCAAACAATTCATGAATTTAAAGTGTATGTTATTCTGAGATGTGTACTTAGCTACACATCACTTTATGAATCAAACCTTTATTTAAAAACTACATACTATATACACATTAGGTATTCAGCAGTCATCCCATCTTGCAGGTACACTGTGGTGGTATCCTGGGACTTATGCTCAACTGACTACTGTCCAAAGAAAACTGGTGATAGCAATTCAGTTACAAGGAGAAGCTGTTAAATGTTCATTCTAAGTAAAATGAAGAAAGTTCTCAACTACATCAAAGATAAATACATATTGGAAAAAAAGTCTATTGAATATTCTGTACTACCCATGGCATCAGGTATCTACTAGGGGTTTTGGAATATATGCCCCTCTGTAACAAAGAGGAGAGGAGAGACTACCTTATTCTAATAGAAAGGACAGACAGGTCAGAAGAACAGATACTCCTAGACATCTACTGGAAAGACTATTTTTGAAAAGGTAGAGAGAAGAGAAATTATTATGCCACATGTCCATGCTGCATAATGCAACCACAAGTTTACATTTCAATATTAAGATCTTGGAGTTCTCTGAAATAAAATTCTCAGAAGACAATAGATTAAATAATAAGGAGCTTTGGGTGCTAGACAGGTGCTAATGCCTGGAGATAGAGACAGGAAGATCAAAGGTTCATGGCCAGCTTAAACTTGAAAATGAAAACCTTATCTAAACAAACAAGCAAAAGAAAAAAAAAACAAAATTACAGTGTTTTCAGGGGGAAATTGTCTCAAAACCGTCTTACATAGTATTATTTTTTCACTGTTAAAACATTATTCTGAGGTAGATAAGATTCTTTAAAAAATAAAATGTATGGATTATTTTAAGATTTATTTTCATTTTTAGTGGTGCGTGTGTGTGTACATGTGAGTGAAGGTGCCCAAAAGAGACAGAAGAAATCTTGGGACCTTCTGTAGCTTGAGTTACAGGTGGTTGCCAGCTGTCCAGCATGGGTACTAAGCATCAAACTTATGTCTTCTGTAATATCACTATACATTCTTAACTCCTGTGTCATTCTGTAAGCCCTAGTTGTATAGCCACTTACAAGTATTGGCTCCCTGTGTGCCCCAACTGCAACAATAATCAAGCATGAAATTATAAGTGAATACACATAAAATAAACTATTAGCCATAGGAAATTTAAAATTTATTAAATATAAAAAATTAAAGTACTTTATTATATTTGACTATTCTGAAAAGATTTACAAAATAATACCATTATTTTCTTTATGTATCTTAGTATTTTCAGTTTTGTTATGATTTATTCATGTTGATTATTACAAATTAATTTGACTTTTCAGATATACATTAGAAAACAATCCAGATATATTTCATTTCAAAGAACAATTAAATGCCAATTATAATCTAAACTTACATTATATTATTAAAAATATAGATAGTCAAAGATGAACCATGGACCAAAAAAAAGAAAAGAATGCTCTCTTTTCTCTGCTGGTGATTGTAACCAGGGTTGGGATTCTTCTTCATGCCTGAAGTCTTTGTGTTTCATCTGGGTTCTGTCCTGGATGCTAAGCTAAATCTAATTGGCAGCAGACTTTTCCTCTGGGATTTGAGAAGCACCTGGGTGAGCTCCTTGAGAATACCTCATGTACCACATCATTCAAGCTGGTTTCCATCCTGCTTCTGTGGCCTAAAGGAAGAGACATAAAAGTCAGAGCTCAGTCACTCCTGCCTGTGACCTAGTTTGAATGGTGGATTGATTGTGGAGTCTTGAAGGAAGCCTTTCTTAAATACTCACTCATTTCTGTGACCTAATAAAAAAATCTCCATTCCTTGAAAATAGACATTTAAATACTATAATGAAGTTATAGTCTACCACCAATCACCATGAAGTCACAGCCTACCCAAGACCACCATTAAAATCAAGTCCACTCAAGTCTACCACCAAAATCAGTTCATGGACCTAATACACTTTCTGTGGAAAAAAGTATTGATCCTAAAAATATTTTATGACCCTCCAAATAGGAATTTTTCTGTCAGCCTTACTTCAAAATGAAGCTCTTAAAGAAAAATATTGAAAAAATAGAAATACCTATATTTTACTGGGTTCTCAGACTAGGGCTCAGGACTACTATCATGTCTTATGGAGTCTGGGGCACTCTATTCAGTGACTTGGGGGATATGTGAGAATTGTGAGCCTGATGAGACCACTAAGTCTATGAGTAGTTATTCCCCAACTTCCAACACACAGTTAAAATGTGTAACTTTATAAATAGAAGAAAAAGTCCACATAGATTTTTTGTCCTACCAGACCATGATTATAATTCTAGAAAAGATCCTGAAATTTCTTCTCTGTTTCAAAATTTTTAACAGAAACCCATTCATTTTCTCTAGGAAAATGAAGAACTAGGATTATCTGTCCTTGGCGATATGAAAGGCAGCTGAGACTTGAGTAAGGATAATCATAGCCTAATCATGTGCTGCATACAATTATAGCTGCTGGTCCAGGTGTGGATTACTTCCTGAGGAAAATGAGCAGCATTCTCAACACCTGCCATGAAGTCAATCGTTGAGTTACCTTCTACTTTATTGTAATTAGAATTTTAAAAGAGAAGATATTTTTAAACCTGGTGGGTATCCAATTCTTACCTCTTTCTCTTTTATTTCACCTCAAAGTTTCATTGGCAAAGTTGCAAGGCCACACAGTAGTCTACTTGGCCAGATCCTAGGATAATGCACTGAAGATATCCAGAAATCAGAAAAAATATATCACCCTAGAGGCCTCATAACACATAAACAAACCATAAGATGATAGATAAATGCTATAAAAGGGGCAAGGGTTGGCTTCAAATTCATCTTTAAATACCCAAGTAAGTGTTAATTCTAGTCTTTGACAAATTATCACAATGAATACAAATTATGGGTTGTTCCTCAGTTCTGTTGGAAGGCCTTGTTGGTCAGAGGGCACAGTCTCTCATGGAATGGCAGCTTTTTCCTAACTCAGGGACATGGGAACGCCCCCCCCCCAGCAAGACATCCTGGTCTCTACCTGCCCTTATCTGAAAAATGTTCCTGGACCCTGAAGACTGACCTTATCTGAAAGCTGTCTTTAAGCCTGGATGTCTGATTTATCATTAGGATGACCCTTGGCACAGTTCCCTGCTAAAAGCCTCCCCTGCTACAATATGGTAACTAAGATTTATTTATACTATAGCTTTACTATAGGAACCTACTGTCATACCCAATGCTTAAGGATAGGAGCATGCCATTTAATGCAAATTTAGTGATGCCACAGCCACGGTCCCAAGCATATATATTTCCTTTCCTGTGTGGAATAAAGCAGAGTTGTAATACGTGAATCATTTCCCCACAGAGTTGTCTCCACTGATTCAGAAACTGTCCTATCCTGTTCACTCCATTCAGCCCCCTCTTCAATCACTGAGGGTGGCTTGCAATCAGGGAAAGAAACAAAACTGTTGGTTTTATGTGTGAGATCAGACACACATTTTCAAATGTGACCTAGAGTTTATTCAGGGGAGTTGCCGAACAGGAGCCATGCCTAGGGGTGTGCCCTCTGTATGTGGCATGTTCTTTGGCTCCATGTTGGCTTTGCCATGTTGCCACTGCATTCCAGGCCACTGCATTCCAGGCCACTGCATGCCATGCCATTAACCTCACCTGGCACCATGTTGGGTTTACTACATGGCATGCCAGGGTTCCTTACATCTCACCCTCATTTTTATTATAAAAAGAAAGCTGAGTTTATTTAGGGGGAATCAGGGGGAAAGTGGATTGAACCAGAACAGGGTCAACAGGTCTCTTATGGCTGCTTCAAACTGTCCCAAGGACGAAGTTGTCTTTTCAGAAGATGACAGCTGTATCTTCTGGCGGTTGATCTGCTGGGTTTTGCAACTCATTTTTTGCAGTCTGGCGAGTTTAAAATATGAGATGATGAATTTTGATTTTCTGCAGCTCCAAAAAGTTATAAGTTAGTGACAATAAGAGAACCTTAGGAAATGACACATATAGTGAGGGTACTCTGCTATTAGGGGGTCTGGAAGTCAGATTAAGAGAAGAGAAAAGAGAGAGAGAGAAAGAAGGTTTGAAACTGAGCCATATATACTCTTAAGTTAGGCTTTGTCTATATTTTAAATAAACCTTTAGGTAGCTGTTTTGTGTTTCTTTTTTCTAAGGGACTCCGGCTGCACAATAAAGTTTATGGATCTCTGCTAAGTCTGGGATGGGAAGAGGTTAAAATGTCTCTTGTCTTTTGTTAACCCATTGCTGAGGTTAAAATGGTTTTTGATTTTTTTTTTAACTTGGTCCGGGGTGGGAAGGTGGATGTAAATGGTCTGTTTTATCTGTTATTGGTTCTAAAAATGGCTCTTGGTTTTTGTGTTGTTTTTCTCCTAGTCTTCAGGGGGTGGCGATCAACTGTTTTCTGTAGGTAAGATGGTTTTTGGTTTTTTTTCTTCTCTAAAAGTAGTGGCTTTTGGGTTAGTCTGTAGGGGAAGGGAGCTTTATGTTTCCAGTAACCAGCTAGACTTCAGCTCTGAGAAGCAGACTAGAACAGAAAATTCAGAGATGGAAAATTTTAGGGAAAGGTGTCTAGCAACACAAGGATTCTGATTGTCTCACACTTGGGGTTCACCTGGGAGGCTGGGAGGGCCTTTGGGGACCGGCACTGACAGGCTGAGCAGATAACAAGAGAAGCAAGGGAGCAACTGGAGCAGCTGTCAAGATTGGATTTAGGCGAATGTGATGACTAAAAGAAATGAGAGCTCTTATTTTAGCTAAAATATCTCTTCCCACTAGGGGCACAAGGCACATTGACATGACCAAAAATGAGTGATGATTGGGTTATCTCCCAAAATGCAATTAAGTGGTGGTACCTGATGAAGCCAGAATTGTTTGCTTTCCACCAAAACTCCTGCAGGAATGAGTATGTGACACCTGTGTCCATGAGGAACAAGATAGACCACCCTGATTCTGTTATGACTACCCAAGGTTCCCTTTTTGTGATGATAGTGGTTGGGTTATGGAAGCCCTAGCAGCACCAACCCTACACAGCCAGGCTTAGAAGATAATGTTCCCCTGCCATGTGGGGTTTGGGAACAGTCACTTAGACTAGTGTTTCCCTTGATGGCACTCAGGACAAGTCCTGAACAGCCTCTGTGAGGCCAGACAAAAGTGAGACTAGTGGCTAAGCTGCCCACACTTAAAGCATGCATTGGGAGATCTAGGTTTCTGCCACAGGAGGAAGCGAAGGATAGCTTTTGCCAGCAGAAGGTATCCTTCTTGACATGTTTGTTCATCTTTCCTGTAATATATCTTAAAAGCCAGCACTAAGACTTTTGTCTGTGGAACCAGTGCTCCCCTCTCAACTCATATAAGTTTAGCTCATTGTCGGGGTTTTTCTAGGTAGAAAATGGGTCATGAGAAGTTGCCTTTTCTCAGCACTCTCAGTGAGAGCACATTTGTAAGGCACTTTAAAAACTGGGATGGATTTTTTTGTTTATCTTGTATTATTTCTTGCATTTTTTCAAAATTGAGAGATGTCAGAGCAGGTCTACACAGACTTGCCAGTAAGCAGTTCACAAAATTGTTTCTCGCTAAGACCCAACTTTGTGTATTATAATTTTAATGGGGGTCTACATCTGGAACAGCCTTGGCTCTCGGGGGTGTGCTATATTTGTCTGAGTGAACCTCAAATGCATGAGGTCTGGCCTGTTCCCAAAATCACCTTCACTCAAGGCCTCAATTTTTTTCCTCATCTGAGAAGGTCTGACAGAGGAAACAGGGTATAAACTTTTACTATCCCATCTATGCCAGACACTTCTCACAGAGAGAAAACTTAATCAGGAACCTTAGGAGCACAGGGGCAAGTGATCAGTGGGGTAAATGTAGCTGCCAGGTTTGGAGTTCCTGGAAAGGAAAAGGTTGGAAGAGTTGCAAGTAAGCATTGAGAATTGAAATGTGGGGCTTCCAGAGAAGAATCTGGTCATGTGGCTAGAAACAGACGACAGAAGAACGGAAAGTTAGAAGAGAAGATTTAAAGTTAAGATATGAAAAGGGATAAGGAAATGGGAAGCTAGAAGGGAAACTATTTTCATCTGCTCATACACTTGCAAAAGTTAGCTCTTGTAAAATATGGTGGTCCAGTGAGCCATTGGTTTACATAAAGAGTACTTAAGCCATTTCTTTGTGCAAACACAGATAAGCTTGGTGGTATCTAGGTAAGCAAAAAGGCTAAGCAGCTTGAGAATTTCAAGAATGCATCCTAGAAGTGAGGATAGAGAGACATTTTTTGCTGGTTCATTCTCTGTTATTGAGGCCCAGAGGGAAGGGATTCCACCACCAAATCTGTGTCACCACCCAGCCAATGAGTGGTATTAGGGTAACAATGCAAACTACCGGTAAGGATATTTGTCAGCCTTTAGAGTAGGCATTAGAACAAAGCCTGAAACAACGCTAGCCACCACAATGGGTGAGCATAAAAAGCACTCTAGCTATTTCTAGACATTCATCAGCACCCAGGATAGGCATCAGAACAAAGCCTGAACTAACACTTACAACCTCTAAGAAATCTTTAGTTCTCAGGAGTGGGCATAAAACCCAGCGCTAAGCCACCACAGGTACTGGGAAGCACCTAGAGTGGGTGTCCAATGCAAACTACTAAAAGGAACTCATCAGCACTAAGGGTAGGTGTTAGGGTAGAGCCCTGAGGACAGAGTCTGGGGACAGGATCCAAGGATCCAGGCTGGGCTTCAATAGCAGGGAAGGCCAGAATTGAGTGTTAGACTAGAAGGAACAGCTGTTGCCAGTGAAAATCATGGCTGGGGGTGGTCCTCAGCAAGGCTAGAGTACTACTGGAAAGCTGGAAAATGAACTGTTTTTTTCCAGAGACAATAGTTTGCATTTATACCAACTAGAAAGGGAAACATACCAATCAAGGCCAGTGATATTCAGAAAAAGCTGCAGCAATCGGGCAGATGGAAGGTGACCTGGTAGTAAGCTCTAGATCAAATTTTCCTGACCTATCTGCACCTAAGCCCAGGGGAGAGCCTATCCAAGTCATGGCACCAAAATGTAGGTTTTGCTTGTGAGATCAGACACACACTACCAGATGCCACACTAGAGTTTACTCAGGGAAGTTGCTGAGTGAGTATGAGAGAGAAGCAAAACAGAAGGAGTTCAACTTTCACATGGCGGCTCCTTTTAAGAGAGCAAGTGGTACAGATTGATGTAACCATACCTGCGGGCATGCCCTCTGAATGTGGCATTTTCTGCCAGTGCTATATTGGATCTACTATGGGCCACTGCATTCCAAAAGTTCTTAACCTGTCTCCCAATGCCATGTTAAGTTTACCATGTGGCATGCCAACAATCCTTACAAACACCATAAGTTCATTTGTAAAATTAATATTAACTTGCTAGAAAATTTGACAATGACACTATGAAAAAAATGAAAATTACAACTAGTCTAGGTTATGACTATAAGTGCTAAATGTAGTGGGATTATGTTATGTTGCTACTGTTTCCTGTCATTGTAAATATTTGTTCCGCCTATGGGTTTAATAAAAGCTGATTGGCTAAAGGCAGACAAGAAATGTGGGCAGGGCTACCAGGCTAAGAAAACTCTGGACCCTCTCAAAGCAGAGACAGACTGCAGAGATGCCAGGAGACACAGAGTAAAGAAGCTAAAATGCTACTCTGAGAAAAGATACCGAGCCACATGGCTTGACAGCATCATGGGCTGAGTTCAGATGAAGGAGTTAGCAAGTTATAAGCCTGGACCCTGGGTCAATCAGCAGAAAATTAATGTAAGTGTCTGTGTGTCTCTGTGTGACTGTGAGTGTTTCTGTCGGACTGCCAGACTGCTGGTCAAACTTCTAGTCCAGGCCTGGAAAGTCGGAGCCAGAAACCTTAATACAACATGTAAATCTCACAGAATAATGACCCAGCAAAATATAATAATCATATTAAGTAAATATGGTGAATTCTAGAAAAGTAAATTGGAAAAGCCACCAGTGACATTCTCAGTAGTCTTAGAAAGAAATAATCCAGAGTAGATACAAGATGAGAACTTGTTTCTAATTAATTTGTTTGGCAAGTTCAGGATCAGGCATCAAAGAAGAAAAAAAAATATGAAAACAAAATATATTAGCAAAGGTATTTCACCTCGTAGGAAACCACAAATAGTATAAATTTTATCGGCCTTGTACAGAGCACAGCAAGCCCTATGCAGTTTCCAAGACTACATTCAGTAGAAAAACTGCAGGCTTTGACAGATGGTGATATGTTTCCACATAAAGAACTGCTAAGGTAGATATGGGTCATGACAATTCTTGCTGCAACAAGCTATCCCCACAACCAATGATAAAAATAGACACAAATCTCAGGAAAATAGAAAAACCACATTTGATGAAATTAAGTATTTGTCCTTGATTATACACTTGCCCTTTATAAATAGAAATGAAGAACATGACAATGTTCAATTCCCATATCTATGGAAAGCATTTATTTAATGAACCCACTCAAGAAAAACATAGTGGATCCATATAGGAGAGCATACAGACTTATGCTTAAAGACTTATGTCTTAAAGACAGACTTGAAAGCAAAAATAAGCAAATATATAACTAAATAAATAACAAGAACTATGTACAGCATGAATTATGGACAAGTCTTAAAATTGTCTTGACTATTTAAAGCCATAAAGACATATACAAATTCTGGTTTAATTTGCACATTTTTTGGATTCTCTACCTCTCTCATTTCTCCCTCTATTTGTATGTACATGTGAGCTTGTGAGTATATATACATATGCACACTAGATTCCTGATTTCTTTCCTGATCAGATAAAAATAGGATTAAGGAGATTGTTCCTTTGGTAAAGTGCCTACCATGCAAACACTTGACCTGGCTTCATATTCTCAGAATCTACATTAGATGCCAGGCAAGGTGGGATTATGCTTATAACTCCTGCTCTGAGAGGGCATGGCACAGAGGTAGATTCCTCAAGCTCATTAGTTACCCTATCTAACTGAATCCACGAGATTGGGGCTCAATTAGAGATCCTTTCTCAAACAATAATGGTGAAGAACAACTGAGGGCAGACACCCAGCATCACTTGCTATGATCTTCTCATATTTCATGTCTGTGTATATGCACTCAAAAGCTCACACTTAACATCCACCCAACTTCACAAGGAGAGAAGAAGAGAGAGAGGGAGGGAGAGGAAGAAAAAGAGAGAAATAGAGAAACACAGAAAGACAGTAACCAGAATAAAGCAAATTAAATTAGATATTGAAGCATGTCTAAAAATTCCTTCCCCAAGAAGAGATTGCTGGTTCCTTATCTGCTCTACCACTCAAAGTAGACATGTGTTTATGCTTCCCTACGGATTCTGGGGAAATACATACTACCATCAAGTGATTATTTAGTTTGGATTTTTTGTTTGTTTGTTCTCTAGAGACCTGGAAGTAGAGTCGACTTTCAATGTAAACCAGAAGAAAAGTAATCATCAATCTGGCCCAAGCCATCATAAAAATGTGATAGTGCAGATGATATGGAGTTCAAAGTGTCTCACTAACAGTGACAAACTATTGGAGGCCACTGAAATCTTCATAAGAACAAGACTATGAAAACAAGCACACTTGTAGCACAGTCCTGTATTCTGCAGCATGTAACTAGCCCACCTTAATAAACACCATAGCACTATTGTTCATTAAGAAGTAAATAGCAAAAAAAAAAAAAAATAGGTAGGAGGTCAAACATAGTTTTAAACAAAAGGTATAAGCTTCAGAGTATCTGATCCTATTACACCATGAGTCCTGAGGCAGTCTGCTCTATAGCACCACGAAAATTTGCTATTTATGAAGGAATAATTGTACACCTGACCTACCATTGGGTTTGAAACCAGAAAATTCTCTTACTTTAAAATATCTAGAGGACATATAAAATGTGACATAATACCAAACAGGTCTTAAACAACAAAAAATTGGAACAAGGGGATGAGGAAGAAAGAGACGGAAGAGTTAAACAATAATGAGAATATCTCAGATGACTGAGGGCCATTATTTTATAAGTGAACCTTGTAGTAACTGACTATTGTGAGATAGGGGGTGGCAAGGGACTGAAGAACGTGGAAACAGTAAGAAAAGATTAAACTGCAGTGTAACAGGTCCTGGGACTTTAGCACAACTGACACCATGTCAGACACCATCTTGATCTTAGTCCAGGTAGACCCCAACATCTGTCAAAATTGCAATAAAGACCGATTCTATCAAATGTTGTTCCAGGACCCATGAAAATCCCTAAATGCACTAATCTTGCTTTTTAGCTTCTACAGTTTTGCTTCTCCCTGTATTTTCTCTCTAACTGAAGTGTGAAACCAGGATATGGGTTTTTGTACAAAATACAAAGAAAGGAGACGTGGGGCTGCATCATTTGGGAAAGTTTTCTGTGTAGCCACAGGTCAGAGATAAAGACTTCTCTTCTACTTTTAGAGTGTCTCTGAGTGTCTCTTGGAGTTATTTCTCAACAACAGTGAAACTTGAATATTAGGTAACAGTTAAAATTAAAAGGTGAATTGAAGAGAAAACTCCTCTTCAATACACGTGATTATCCAAAAATCAATATTCAGCATATTTTAATATATTTTAGGACACAAAGAAAATCACCTTAGTTGCTTAAACAATGGACAAATGATTATAATTTTTAAGAAACCTGAACATGAAAATGTTCAATCTCATTGATAAAAAGAGGAAACCAGCTACAACTTGATTATGATGGATAAGTGTTTGTTTTCATTCATGTACTAAATCCAGCATGAGATCATGAAGTCAGAGCCCCATGAATGGGGCTAGTGTCCTTAATACAGGAGACGTGAAAGAGTATATTCTTCTCTTTCCTTCCTAGCCCTCTACACCAGCATTCAGACACACTGTGAAGGCACAGCAAGAAAATAGCCTTGTCTGACCGAGGAAGCAACCTTTCAAAACATCATCTTTGATTCTACTCCCTCTATAACTATGAGGGATAAGCCCTTATGAATAAAATCATAGAGTCTAGCATTCTTAGCAGCCCAAATGGAGTGAGAAAAGACTATGCTTTGCATATAGAAATTGAAATTTCACAAAAATAAGTATTCGCACATATTTTGGTATCAAATAAGGATATTGTATAAGTGATATTTCTACCCACGAAGGTTAAGAAGAACCAGTTAATTGAAATAGAAAATAAGAAGAAATAACAATAGAAAAGAGCCAAAAATTATTTGTGTTATAGAAAAACTCAAGGAGTAAATATAAGACAAATTTTACCAAGCAACTAATAAAACAAGCATAATTTTAAGTATGTAATATACTCAAGAAGAAAGTGGATGAAAATATAGATGTGTTTTAAATCAATAGGAGATGAGACACAATAGATAGATCATGATAGCTTACAATAGATTCTATGGTGTGAGGGTCCCAAAAGGCAGACAGCAATCCTAATTTGTGATTCAGTGAATTCTATTCCACCTGATGGAGAGAGACATATATGTCTTCAGGCGTCAGACTCTGTCTTTGAGCTTACACGTTTGTATTGTTTTAAGACTAGGAATGCTTTTTACTTTATTTTTTATTATGAATAAAGTCATATTTTTTGTCCATATATATCCTTGTTCAAGATCCCTTCCCCCTCCCGCACTGTCCAGTCACTCTGTCTTCTCCACACCTCTTTATCTCCTCCCCCACCCAGGGTGAACTGCATCATCATAGAAATGATTTTAATAAGGCTAAAATATATTGATCAATTTAACAGACAAGACATGGTACTTATATAGTTCAAAATTTACTAAACACACACACACACACACACACACACACACACACACACACATTGTCAGGTTCTCACCAAGGCAAAAGAAATATGCCTTTAGTTTACATTAGACACTATGAACACTTTAATTTAGCTTAGAAACATATCCAGGATCACCAATATTATTTAAAGTATAATAGTAACCTAATCATTGAACCACTACAAATGACTAAAGTTAAAAAAAAACTAGAAAGAATATAATCATCACAAGTTCTAGTGGACATAAATAACATGAAAAACATGATAAACTGACAACTTTTAAGACTAGTGATTGTCTTTATAGGGAAAGACAGGTTATTAATACACCAAAATTGCCTTCTTTCTGAAAAAAAAAGCCATGATGGAAATGACACTGTGTACAGAAAAAAACAACAATAACAATACCAACAGTAAAAGTTACTCTTAGATCCTCAGGGAATTTCATGTGTTGCTTCCTCATCTCTGGGAGGGAAAGCCAGAATTTTTTTCAGGGATGTAACCCCTGAGAGGCTAATGTCATCCAGTAGATGGTCCTGTTTCCATGCCCATATACAAAGCACTAAGTGGATTCAGTGAGTTTAAAACCAAAGCATATGAATTGGTGGATAGAAGTGGTTGGGTGGATAGAGGAAGAAATAGAGAGGAAGGAACAAGGAATAGAATTGATCAAAATATATTCCATCAGAGCATAAAATTTTCAAATAATAAAAATGACAAGAAATAAGCCAGACCTAAAGGAGGAAAATTTTCTACCACTCATACAAAGAGAACACAAAATAGTACTGATCACTGGAAAATCTTCCAGAATGAGTCTTTATTGAGGCAGAATTTCTTCCTACTAGGTTGTTAAGAATGAGGGTAAAAGTGGGGAAATTTGATCAAATTAAACTTGATCTTAGAGAATAAATAAGGAAAAGTAAAAGGTAGATAGATACTTGAAAGTAACCATTAGAACAATGTGACACTGGCCCAATATCCATGCACAGGTACCTAGATGTCCAGAAGAACAAGACAGGTAAGAATTCAAGCATGTACAACCTGGACTAGGACCAAGGAAACAAAGAAGAGGATCTTCCAAGGAGATGAGTGATTTCATTTGCTTACATCTCCAACCATTTCAACACCTACAGGCCTTCCTTATCTGCCAATGATTTCCTTTATCTAGGACCCCTTTCCCCTAATCAGCTATTACCTATTTATAGAATACTAGTCTCCCCAGCTGCCCATACCTTGTTACCATTTTACACACTCTCCTCTCTTTCTCACCCCTTCCCCTCCTTTTTCCTATTTTTCCCATTTCCATTCTTTTTATGACTATATCTCCTGAAGTCTCAAGCTGATTTGGATTAGCATCTCTACATACATACATACATACATAATACATACACACACACACACACACACACACACACACACACACACCTTTACCCACTTTGGTAATTTGCCTACTAGTTAAAACTCCACATATCATCTTTGGTTTTTCTCCTTCACCCTCTAACCACATAACACCAATCTCACCCTGATGGCTTACCTCTTTTCTTCTTCTTCTGACTCACCCTAACACATCACCACACTGATTACTATCTGAGCCCCTTTGCTACCTAAACCAGTTGGTACTTAACAAATGTCTGTACTTACACTCATGGAGGGTTACCTGCTGAGTAGTAATTACTGCTTCAAACAGTATTCAGTTATTAAGAATGAATGTGTGATAGATCTTGGTGCCTCAAACACTAGTCTAATATATGAAAACAAAGTTTTTTCTCAGCACTGCAAATCATCCACTGAATGAAGAAAGCCTGAATTAACTATCAACAAATGTTTAATTAATTGGAGAGATTGATTCTCAATTTTCTGAGAAACTGCCATACTGCATTCCAAAGTGGCTGAACAAGCTTACACTCCCACCAACAATGGAGGAGTGTTCCCCTTGCTCCGCATCCTCTATTTGCATTTTCTTAAGTCTAATGATTATCTTTATCATTTTCTTCATAGTTATTTCTTTGCAGTATCATCTGTAGAGTGCACTTGGTGGTTATAAAGTGCTTGCTCTTTTACCAAGTGAAGGTTTACTTTCACATTTATTTAATATTGACCTATCTTGTGTACTAGATGGAGTTGACTGGATCTTCGGTCAGAGTTTGAAGTGTATCATTCTAAGCTTCTCTTGCTCTCTTGGTTTGGGTTAATTAATAGTTTAACTAACTATTAAATGTCTATAAAAAAACATTTAAAGGATCTCACTCCATGATGGAAGCCATACCTGACACTGATGAAGGGGCCAAGAACCTGAGAATAAGTAGGTGACAGATATATGAGAAAACATAGCATTTTTATCTCCTAAAGTAACAAAGCAATAAAAGGACTCCTAATGATATACTGCTATCCATATAGATTAATGCTTCCCTCAGCCATCATCAGAGAAGCTTCTTCCTGCAGGAAATAAGAATTAATTCAGAGACTCTCAACTGGAAACATGCAAAGAATGAGAGGCTTTGAAACGCTCAGTCCTAAATGGGATGTCTTCATCAAACTCCTCCCACCAATAGTCACAGATCTATATGAAAGAGGAGGCAGAAAGATTGTAAAAGCCAGAGGGGATGGATAATTCCAAGGAAACTGTCTTCCAAACACAACAAGACAGGTGCACATATGAACTCACAGATACTGTGGCAGTAAGCACAAGACCTGAACAGTTTCAAGCCAGAAGGTGTCCCGGCACTATGAGGAAGAAGGACACATGAGCTCTTATCCCCAGTTATGTAGCTATCTGTTACTAATATCCACTAACAAAAAAATTAATTTTTCCAATGAAATGTCACTTAGTATATTAGTCACAGTTCAGGACAGTCCCCATACCCAGAAGGAGTTAGCAACATAAAACTTTTTGTTATATTTTGACTTTTGTTATTGTTGTATTGGTATTTTGCCTGTTAGTTTCAGTTTCCATTTTAGAGGGAGGGATTGTTTATTTGCTTTCTTTTATTGCTTTTTAATTTGTAGTTTTAAAAAAGGGGGAGAGAAAAGAAAGTTACACCAACACAAACACAGACACCCACTCATTCACACACCCAGTAGTTTCCTTCTTTTCCTCTTTCCTTTTCCTATATCCATTCCTTATCTCTCAAATCCCAGAAGATCATTTGGTTTATGATATCTGGATATATATCTTTACTATTTTTTGAAAGAGAGAAAAAACAAGATCATAAAGTTAGGATAGTAGGGAGGTGAGGAGGATCCAGGTAAAGTTGGTAGAATGAAAAAACATGATCAAAATATGTGAAAATTTTTAATAAAAATTTAATTAAAAGAGGAAAGCTAGCTGAGCATGAGTCAGCGAGTGAACCAGAAAGCAACATTTCCCCATTGTTTGTGCTTTAATATCCATCCCCAATTCCCTCAGTGATGGACTATGACCAAATAACTACATTCTTCAACAAGCAAACAAACAAACAAAAAATCATAATCAACAATCTAAAATTCAGATGGGCATATTCCAGCTTAAAGGCAAAAGGAACATAAAAAATAACTCATCTTCTCAAAAACTTACCAACACTAGGGCAATGAAGCTATGAAAACAAGATAGATAAAATTCCAGACACAGAACTCAAAGTGATTATAAATATGATAAAACAACTAAAGACATGAATATTTCTAATAAATAAATAAATAAATGAATAAATAAATAAATATCTGAACAAAAAAGAAATGTCAGTTCAAGACACAAAATTCAAATATAATAAAGAGAGAGAATTGTTCAAGAAAGCTAAAATGAAATCTCAATGGAAATGAGAACTCTAATAGATCAAGTAAAAAGTCAATGAAAAACCTCACCAATAAAATGGGAAGATAAAATATGAAAACAAAATAGAAGAATTAAACCATTCAGGCAAGATCTTCAGACACAATTACTGAAAAATAATAAACTATAGGGAACAATTTTATGCAAAAGGAATACAAAATATTTTTAATAAGTCATAGACAAAAAAATTTCTAAATATAGGAGAAGAGGAGCCACTCAGAAACAGGGGATACACAGAACATCAAAGAAACACACAGGACCAGAAAAAAAATTGTTCATGTCATAATGTACTTAAAACATTCAAAGTACAAAACAAAGACAGTATCTCGAAAGGTGAAAAATAAAGAAAGAAAAGAAAAAGCCAAATCACCTCCAAAGTCAAGCCTATTAGAATAATGCTGATATTTTAGCCCAAACCAAGAGAGCAAAAGAAGCTTAGAATGATGCACTTCAAACTCTGACCAAAGATCCAGTTAGCTCCATCTAGTACACAAGATAGGTCAATATTAAATAAATGTGAAAGTAAACCTTCACTTGGTAAAACAGCAAGCACTTTATAACCACCAAGTGCACTCTACAGATGATACTGCAAAGAAATAACTATGAAGAAAATGATAAAGATGATCAATAGACTTAAGAAAATACAAGTAGAGGATGCGGAGCAAGGGGAACACTCCTCCATTGTTGGTGGGAGTGTAAGCTTGTTCAGCCACTTTGGAATGCAGTATGGCAGTTTCTCAGAAAATTGAGACTCAATCTCCCCAAGGACCCAGCATTACCACTTCTGGGTGTATACCCTAAAGATGCACAGTCACACTCCAAAGCCATTAGCTCAATTATGTTCATAGCAGCGTTATTTGCAATAGCCAGAACCTGGAAACAACGTAGATGTCCCTCCACTGAAGAATGGATTAACAAACTGTGGTACATCTACACAATGGAATACTACTCAGCAGTAAGAAAAAATGATATCCTAAAATTTGCAGACAAATGGATGGACTTGGAGAATATCCTGCTGAGTGAGGTATCACAAACTCAGAAAGATAAGCAGGGGATGTACTCACTCATTAGTGGTCTCTAAACAAACAAACAAACAAACAAGAAAAAGCAAAGCATGCCCAAGCAGCAAACCACAACCACTGAACAGCTTGGGATCAGAAACACCCTGGACTGACACCTTGGATCCCACTCCCCCTAGAGGAACACCAGACTCACTCTTGAGGGAGGGAGGAGAAAACTGCATCTGCCAGGAGTGGAGACTGAACTAAGCAATATTGGGACAGTGGGACCATGGGACTGCCTGCAGCCTGCCCAGGGATGGGATGGGGATTTGTGGAGAAGAAAGAATGACCTGATGTGGTGGGAGGGGGTAGGGACCTTGAATAAGGATATACAAGTGTGACTTCTTTGTTCATAATAATAATAATAACAGTAATAATAGTAATAATAATAAAGAAAATGAAAAAAAGAAAATACAAATAAAAAAGGTTAACAAGAAAAGTCCAAAGGCTATAAAATTAAGAAGATGACAAGAATTATGATATATGTCTCAGTAATAACTAAATATTAAGTCTGGATTCCTCATCAAAAGTCACAGAGCAGCAAATTCAATTAGAAAATGAAATTACAAGAGACACTGCCAGTGCCACCTGAACCAAGAGGAGAGTGACTGCTCTCTCAGCTGGACAGCTCAGCCTCTAGGCCCTAGATCCTGGTCCTGATGCACACCCTGTGCCACGCCTCCCCTACACATCATAGCCTCAGTGGCAAGCTAGGGGGCAGCCTCCAGCAGGCAGTCATTTCCACCTCCCTCACGTTAAACTCTCTAAGTCTTACTCTGCCCTCTCCAACCCACCCATACCCCTCTATCTTAGTACCTCCATTTAAATATGAAATGTCTTTCTCTATATCTTTTAATTAATTTTCATCTTCATCACAGGAAAAAATCCATCAAGATGAAGTCTCAATTTTCTACATGTATTCCCCAAATACAATGGTACCCACACAGGTAAAAGAAACATTATTAAAGCTTAAATGGCACACCAAACCCCACACACTAATAGTGGGAGACTTCAATACCCCACTCTCACTGAGAAGCAGGTCTGCCAGACAGAAACTTAAGAGACAATTAAGGGAATTAATAGATGTTATGACTCAAAAGAACTTAATAGACAACTAAAGAACATTCCACATAAGCTTTAAGGAATATACCTTCTTCTCAGGACTTATAGAACCTTCTCTAAAATTGACCACATACTCAGTCCAAAACAAATCTCAACAGATACAAAAAAATGGAATAATTCTTTGTATCTTATTGGATCATGATGCTTTAAAGTTAGAATTCAACATCATAAATTATAGAAAGGGTACAAGCTCATGGAAGCTGAATAATGTTCAACTGAATCACCACCAGGACAAGGAAAAAAATAAAGTAAAGGAATTCTAGAATTCAATGAAAATGAATGTACCTCATACTCAAGTTTACAGAACATTATGAAAGCAGCACTAAGAGGAAAGATCATAGAACTAAATGCCTACATTAAGAAGTTGGAGAAATCCCACACAAATGACTTTATCATATTGGTCCTACCTATCCATGAGCATGGGAGATATTTCCATTTTCTGATATTTTCTTCCATTTCTTCCTTCAGACTTAAAGTTATTGCCATAGAAGTCTTTCACTTGCTTGGCTAGAATTGTCCCCCAAGGTATTTTATTTTATTTTATTTATGGCTATTGTAAAGGGGATATTTCTCTGATTTCTTTCTCAGCTCATTTATCATTTGTATATAGGAAGGCTACTAATTTTTTTGAATTAATCTTGTATTCTGCCAAATAACTTGCAGTGTTCATTAACTGAGAGATTTTCCTGATAGAATTTTTGGGATTGTTTATGTATACTATCATATTATCTGCAAACAGCAAAAATTTGCCTTTTAACTTTACAATTTGTATCCTCTTAATATCCTTTGTTTTCTTATTGCTTTAGCTAGAACATCAATCACAATATTAAATAGATATGGGAAGAGTGGATGGCCTTGTCTTGTTCCTGATTTGAGTGGGATTTAAAATTCTCCATTTAATTTGATGTTTGTTGTCAGCTTGCTGTAAAATTGCCTTTATTATATTTACATATGTTTCTGATATTATTAAAACACAGCATTGGATTTTGTCAAAGGCTTTTCCAACATCTAATAAGATAATCATGTGGTTTTGCTCTTTCAGTTTGTTTATATGATGGATTACATTGAGAGATTTTTGTATGGTAAACCTTTCCTGCACATCTAGGATAAAGCCTACTTGATCATGGTAGATAATTTTTTGATGTGCTCTTGGAGTTGATTGACTTGCCAGTATTTTGTTGAGTATTTTCCATCAGTGTTCATGGAGGAGATTAATTTGTAATTCTCTTTCTTTGTTGCATCTTTGTGTGGTTTGGGTATCAGGGTGACTATAGCCTCATAAAAGAAGTTTGGCAATGTTCCTTCTGTTTTTATTGTGTGAAACAATTTAGGAAATATTGGTATTAGCTCTTATTTAAAATTCTGGCAGAATTCTGCACTGAAACTATCTTTAGGTTCTTTTTGGTTGTGAGACTCTTAGTGACTACTTTTTTAGGGGTTATAGATTTATTTAAATTGTTTATCATGTCTTGATTTAATTGTGGTATATGGTGCTTATCTACAAAATTGTCCAATTCTTTTAGATTTTTCAACTTTTGTGGAGTACATGTCTTTGAAGTATGACCTAATGAGTCTCTGGATTTCCTCAGTGTCTGTTATGTCCCTCTATTCATTTCTGATTCTGTTAATTTGCTTACTCTCTCTTTATGCCTTTTTGTTAGTTTGAATAAGGGTTTGTCTATTTTGTTAATTTTCTCAAAGAACTAACTGTTTGATTCATGAGTTCTATGTATTGTCCTCACTTTTTTCAATTTTATCTACTTCAGTCCTAAATTCTATTATTTCCTGTCTTCTTTTTGTTTTGAGTGAGGTTTTTTTTTTTTTTTTTTTGCTGTATAAAAAAGATCCCAATATAAATCAGGGAGGGGAGAAGACAGATGAACCCACCCTTTAGTGTAGAGAAATGGGAGGGCAGAGGGGAAGTCTCATAAGGAGGAGTGGGGAATGTCATTTAAGGCTTAAAATATTCTTTAAAAACCTGGAGGAGTCTCCACAGCCCCAGAGGAATTCCGGCAGAGCTTGAGGTTCTCGACGCTTGTGTGTCCAGAGTCGAGGAAAGGCGGCCTCTCTTCTTTCTCACTCTGGGTCACTCTCTTCCTTGAGTAAGTAAGAGTGCTGCAGGGCTCGGAAGGCCGAGATCCGCTTGTGTGGGTTAAAGGTCAGCATTTCCAGCAGCAGCTGCCTTCCAGACTCCTCCATCTCTGGCACAACTGACTGCACTGGCCGAGGCCCTCTGGGGGAAAAGGCCCCTCGGGGCAGAGATACCTCTCGAGGCCATTCATCTTCTGGAGGCAATCCAATGAGATCAAAGATTTTGCCCAACTGGTCAGCTTCAGAGTTCCCACAGAAGAGAGGCTTCCGATGAAACATCTCGGCAAAAATCAACCAACACTCCACATGTCCACAGGTGTCGCATATGTAGACTGCAGAAGAACTTCAGGAGCACGGTACCAGAGTGTAACAACCACAGGTGTGAGGGCCATCTGGTAGCTGTAGATTCTGGCTAGGCCAAAGTCAGCCAGCTTGACTGTCCCAGTACTGTTCACTAGAATGTTCTCCGGTTTCAGGTCTCGGTGAACAATGCAATTTGCATGAAGAAAATCTAGGCCGCTTAGAAACTGCCGCATCAGATCCTTGATGGTCTCAACTGGCAAACCTGATGGAGGTGCTTTGTCCAGGTATGTCCTTAGGTCCTGGTCTATATGCTCAAACACTAGGGTAACCTTGATGTCTTGATCAGTTCTCGAAGTAGCACAGACATCCATTAGCCGTACAAAATTGGGATGCTCAAAGGCCTCCAGTCTCCTCAGTAAGGCCACCTCACAGACTGTGCTGATGGGAAGGCCCCCTCCAGCTCCTCCTCCATTAGGAACTCTCACACTCTTGAGGGCCACAAAGTGGCCACTGTGGGGATCTCGAGCCTTGTACACCGTCCCATAGGCACCAACACCAATTTCAGCCACTGGTTCATATCGAGAGGTAGCCATTCTCGGAGCAGCGGATCTCCTTACGCCAAGCCAAGAGCTGTACAGGGAGGTGGCCCTTTATCTGG
>PVIH01012793.1:0-61748 GCA_004025045.1 Sigmodon hispidus
AAACCTTGTTTAAAAAACTAACCAACCAAATAAACAAACAAAAACCCCAACAACAACAACAATGAGAAAAACTAAACTGAAGAGATAATATTGGTTGTCAACTTGGAAAAAACTCTAAAATCATCAAAGAGACATGCCTTGTGGACACACCTGTGAGGGTGGGAATGGGCTAACTAAGGTGAGAATATCCACATTGAATATGGGCGGCACTATTCCATAAGTTGGGCCTTAGACTAAACAAAAAGGAGAAAATGGTCTGAGCACCAGCATTCAACACTCTCAGTTCCTGCTGCTGTGACACCCCTACATCCCTATTATGATAGACAGAACTTTCGAACTATGTGCCAAATAAACCTTGCCTTAAGTTGTCTTTGTAAGGTGTTTGATCACAGCAACAGGAAAAAGAGCTAATACAACAATCATACAGCAAATATGTCTTGACTTCTGAAGGCTCTTTTACATGCTGATTGTAGACTCCAATTTAAATAGTGTGGAATTGGAGGTTGAAAAGATGGCTCAGTGGTTAAGAGCACTGGCTGCTCTTCCAGAGGTCCTGAGTTCAATTCCCAGCAACCACATGGTGGCCCACAACCATTTATAATGAGATCAGGCGCCCTCTTCTGGCACAAAGGCATAGTGGAAGCAGAATGTTGTATACAAAATAAATAAATCCTTAAAAAAATAAAAAAAAAAGTAGTGTGTAATCAACAGCAATAAAAAGCCACCTCGCTTCTGCACTAATTCTAGAAAGATGAGTAGTTCTCACACAATAGGCTGCCATGTTCAGATCTTCACAATATGGTAGATTGCTATATCATCTTATGCTATGACTTAAATTGAGATCATGGAAAGAAGAGTTTAAACTGTAGCTAAATGTAATGACGCAGGGAAATAAAATTGTAGCTAATTGGTCTGTTATGATTTCCTCCTCCAAAGTAATGAGAGGAGCCCTTCTAGAGGGCCAAGAAGGAGGTGATGTTATTTGGGCAGCCATTCCTTTCTTTCTCAAAGAAAGCCACACTCACTGAATTTTTTGAGTTAAATTTTACACTCATCTTCTTCATTCCTATACCAGTTAATATAGGTTAATATTGCACATTCACTCAGTGTTATTTATAAACTTAATTTGTGATTTTTTTTTTCTGTTGTACATTGTGCTATGATCTCTTTCCGATTGTAACCTCTTGGATTCAGTCTCTCTTTTTTTCCTTTACTGAATGATCAAGACATACAAAACACCCATGCAGGGCACAAGGATGACCATGCCACAGCCCTTAGTGAGCTTACAAACTAGTGGAAGGCAGAAGCATATAAACCAAAAACTCACATAGCATTTCATATCCAGATGTTCTACTATGTGGGTATAAAGGACAGGCAGGCTAAAAAAGGTGGGGGTTTAAGTATTACATTTTGGTGATAAAGATGAGAGCCACATCTTATAAACCAAATTTCAAGTTTTAGATACTTACTCAAAGGCTATGTAGGTTACAAGAGTAACTGAGAGAAAAATTGATGAAAGCCCACAGCCAATATAAGTGATAAATGTCAGAGCCATCATTTGACTTGGTGGTAAGGATGTCCGAGATAGGTCCTGGGAAACAAAATATTGCTGTCAGTGATCAATCCATTTTAAATACATAAAATTTGTTATTGTGTTTGTTGAATATGCTAAGTATCCATTAATAGTCTCATAGTCTGTTCAACCAGCACATGAAATAGGGACACTCACTTTCATCAGGTACAAATAAGGACACAAGGACTTCCAGTAACCTGTGTAGTAGCTATGAAGTGGAGAAATCAGAATTCAAATTCAGATCTGCCTGATTCTAAAGCTCCTATATTTGATTGCTGCATCATAGTACACTGGGTAAGCCCTGGATTAGGGGCCTAAAGACTGACATTTGGCTCCTGGCTCTCATATTTCTTAGTCCTATGACCATGGACAATTACTACATGTCTTAATTCTAATTGCAGAAATATAAAGCCATGTTTAAGGAATGCTGGAAAGATTAAATGAGATCATTTGAGGATGAGGGTGTGGCTAAGTAGTACAGCACTTGCCTAGCAGACACATAATAATAATAGTAACAATAATTATGTCAAAGTGTATTGTAAATATTTTAAGTGCATTGAAAGGTTTGTGTTGCCCATTCTAATCTGAATCTCTTGCTACTTAAGGGATGTAATAAATGTAAAAATATAATGTGAATAAATATTTATAGTCTACATTCAAACATTAATCTTTAGATGCATTTGGTTATTAAAAGAATAGTCTCATTTGTATATAACTATTCCACAATATTATTCTTTCTAGTCTTCAAGCAAGGTAGATATTCTGATATATTGCCCAGCTAGCCCTCAGACCCAGAATCTAAGGCCATGGAGCATGGTTATGTTACCATTAGGATGCCAAAACTTGTAAGGTGGCTACAGGTACAGACGGTTTCATTCAGCCTCTTGTCTTTGATGGAGCAGCCATCAGATGACCAACCTCCTCTGCCACCTGTTGGCATCAAGAGCATTATCTGTCCTATCAGCAAGGTCATAACACAGTGGCCTACCAACTTCCCCACTCGCTCCCTTAACACTTTGAAAGGGTTTAAATTGGAACCTACCATTTCTTCCCAAGTCCCAGAACACACATTTCACGGTTAAGTCATCCTACAGCAGAAAGATAAGTCATGGCTAATTAATTTACTGAACCGAAAAGCAGTTAGAAAAATCAGTAATATTTTTAATTTCATAATCTTCTGCTTGATTTTTTCCAGACTTATTTGATTCTTAGAAGCAAATGAGCCCCATATAGGTCAGTGCTTTTTAAATATCAAACATGTATAGAAATCATCTAAGGGATTTGTTAAAAAATGTACACTTTACTTGGTGGTTGAGCACTTGTCTAAATGATGAGGGCATGAGTTCAATTCCCAGCCTAAGGATCAGGGAACATATTCTGGCTCATTGGATCTGGAGTAAGACTTGAGCCTTTGCAAGTCTAGTCAACTCTCAGGTGATGTTGGTGTTGCAGGTCTGAAGACCACACTCTGGGGAGAAGTGAAGTTGTAGCTGAAGCGCAGTAGGAGAGCAAGTCTCTGGAGGTAGGAGTCAGACCTGCAGCCATAGCTCTGCCCACATTATAATTCAGCAGTGCCTAAGAGCTTGCTTTTGTATTTGTCTGCCTCAGAAACTATGTGGTCAAGTATGAAATGATTCCAGAAGTCAAAATTCTGTAGAGCAATAAGCAACTGTAGTCTTACACACATCTCCTGTCCTTAAGTCATGCCCTACAGGCATAGTCTGTACAAGATGTCCTTGGTCAATGACAAACCAGACAGGTCTTTCCTCACCTGACTTGGGTTGGTATGCTTCAGCATGACTGTCACGTTTCTTGTTAAGTTCTTGATAGTCATGTTTGCAACACTTGATGATATGACATAGCTGATCAGAGAGAGGTTCTCCAAGGAGGGGTCCTAGCACAATAAAGAATCAGCAAGATGACAATGGAAATGAAATATAATGAGGGGGTTTTAGGGCTCAAAGGACACCAAGGACGATTTGAATTCACATTGTTTACAATGTAGGTCAGAAATTGTGATGTAGTGATCACAATCAAAACAGTAAGCAGCAACTTTACCTGAAATAGGGTAGGTTTTTCAAAGAAATTGAACTGAACTCTGGAAGCCAGTTCTACTTCATTAGCAGGCAAATTACTCATCAGTGATGAAGGCAGAGTAATGGCACCAATACTGTTCTCAGGAGCCTGGGTTTCCAGAGAAACCTAGACATCAAGTAAGAGATAATAAAAGTGTCTGAGTTGATACAATTAGGTGATCAAAAACACAACTCAATGTGGAGGAGCCTAAAGAAACTTGATCTGTGGACTGACTTCAGTGTTTCTAGATCCCAGTCCCTCTAAATGATAGGTAGAAAGCACTAGAAGCAGGATTGCTTTCCAGCACCACTATACACAATAGTGTAGTTATAACACTAATATGTGGATTCATCTTCATGCGTAGGCCCTCCCAACTGCCTAGTTTTCCTCCATGAAGCTTCATGAAGATACAATTCCTTGCCATGCCTCCACAAACCAACATACCAAACACCATCCCCACACATATACTTTCTAGTATCCAGTTATTAAAGGGTTAACATGGGGACAGGATTCTCTATGCAAATTATATTTTGTTTGAATGCTGGGGATTGAATCCAAGGCCTTGTGCATGCAAAACATGACCTATACCACTGAGTCACATCCCAGCCCCTGAAAACAATGTCAATTTGTATTCTGTTGGGTGCTTCACTAGTTGCTCTATATACCAGGCTGGCCTGGAACTCAAAGAGCTCCACCTGCTATCACCTCCTGAGTGCTAGGATTAAAGGACTCAGATAGTAACTCTCTTGAAAGCTGGATACCACCCCTGGTAATCAACAGTAATTGCCTCCGTCAGGAACCACAGCAGGGGCTACAATCACGCACAAGAAAATGTTGTTTCCATAAGAAATTAGATTGTACCTGAAGATTTGCAGGGTCTTGCGCTGCAAAGGTTGTTGTGTTGAAATTACTGGCATTCACTCTGACCACAGCAAGAGCCAAAGAAGGGGAGGTTAGAGTGATAGTCGTATTGGAAAACTTCATCTGTAAGCCAATATCATCTACCACTTTTAGCAACCTGTAAAGACAGTAGGCAGTTTTAATTTAGTCCTCTTTTTCTCTCTCCCCTGTTCTAATATAGTGTAGCATCAGGGCATCATTATGAATCTAGTCCTTGGGGGCAAATACTTGATTATCACTAGTCATATTGGCAGTATCTTTAGCATTAGAAGGGATCCTCTTAGTACTTTAGTAATGTACTTTATGTAGGTAAATTGCCACGTGTGGTTAAACATTGCTGAAAGAGAACTCTTGGAGCAATGAGGGCCCTCCTATTCTAGACTCTGGGATGTCTGTTTCAAGAGTGCTCCAAAATGTTATTTAAAGCACCTTTTCTTGGAACAGGCTGCTTCTCTAATGCTATAAAAGGGAGAAAGCAAAAAGCAAGCAGTGAAGTGTATTAAAAACATTGTGTTCTTGAGAAGAGCTAGAAGGTGAACTATTTACAATGCAGGTTACCATTCCTTATCCCATAATATAGAAATGTTTACAACAGGTAACTGGAGACTGAAAGCTTATCCATGGAGATGGCAAAGAAGACCCTTTCTGCCTACCCTCTCAACTGGGAAATCTAGTTGATTGCCTCTGTTGGTTTCTGTCAGACATTTGTAAGCCCCCAATTTAAAAACATCACCTTCTTTTCTTAATTAGGCTACTTCAGTCAGTTGCCTTTGCTGAATATCTTTAGCTCCAGGTTTAGTAATGTTTTGCTATCTGTTGCTTCTCTCTATCTGCTACCCAATATTTACTCTTGGTTTTGCTTAGTATAGATTTAATAAACTCATTCATTCAAAACAGAAAGTTCAGCTACCATAGCTCATTCTCTGAAGCACTCAGAGAACACCCTTTCTGTTAACTAAGTCATACCTTTGAGCCAGAGGGGCTAGCAAGGCAGGTGGAGAGTGAAGGAGTTTGCTGACTCGGTTTACCATTTCACCCGCAAGGTTAGGCTCTAAGTCTCCCAAGGACAACATTTTCTCCATCTGTGAGACTTGGGCCTCAAGGTCAGGAACACTGCTGGTGCTGACAACTTCTGTATATACAAAAAGCTATGTTATGAACGCATAATGTGCAAATCACTTTCAAACATAAAGATATAGAGACCCTATGATGTGCATAGCTCTCTCCTAGGTATTTGTCCAAAAGATGAAAATATATGTGTTTAGAAAACTTAGTTGTGATTTTTCATAATGGTCTTTTTCATAATAGTTTTAAAACTAGAAATAACCCAAATATTCATGAACTAGAAAATAAATGGATAAATTGTGGTATGTCCACAGCAGGACATTATTTAGTGGTAAAAAGAAATTAGCTGCCAATACATTTGACAACATGGATGGATCTCCAGTTGTCCAACACATTAAGTTAAATGAAAAAATCCAAACTCAAACACATCCTATATGATTCTCTTCATATAGCATTTTATAAAAGTTAAAACTACAGGGAAACAACCTATCAGTGGTGTCCAGAAGCTAGAGGTAAGTTGTAACTTTGAAGAGACACAAAGGAACTCTAGAGGTTGAAGAAAAGTTATGTATCTTCATCTTGATGGTGGTTACATGACCACAGATATTTATCTAATTGCATAAAACTATGAAAATTTCATTTATCCATATAATTGGAGAAATTTTATTGTATGTAAATTATATTTCAGTAAGCCTAACTAAAAGTATAAAGCCACATCAGAGTATTTACCCAGTGATATAAAAACAAATAATTCACTAGTATTTACTTTATATCATTTGGACAGAATTTTATGTGGCTACTAGAAGCTCTTTTATAAACAAGAAATTATGAAGTCAACAGCCATATTATCAGCTATAAGTTATTTTTAGGGCCTTCAATTAAAAGTTAAACATCACTGATATAAACTTGTCTTTAACAACAAAAATCTCTCTGTGTCTCTGTCAATCTCCCTCTCACCTCTCTCTCTCTCTGTTTTTGTGGTACTAAGTAGCAAATTTTCTATTTTTTTTTTGAGATAAGGTCTCAAGTAGCCAAAAATACCCTTGAATTCCTGATCCTTAATCATCCTGTCTTGACCCTCTCTAAACTATACCACACTCATATTTCTAAAAATACAAAAATGATTTTTAATTTTGCCAGTAATATCTGATTTCTTATTTTGTATATTCCTTTCTGGTCTATATGCATGTGCATCTATACTATTATGTACATAGAGTATTTTAAGCTAGCTGCTGCTGGGCCTTCATCTCTTCACATCACGATTTTATAAAGTGTCCCCACATTTTTTGTACAGCTATCCTAATGGTCCACATCATTGCACAACCTCATTGTGTTGAGGTAGCATATCTTATATAATCACTCTTCTCTTATGGAGTCATTAAGCTTTAATGAGTTATTAGCTATTAGGTTATACTCTTTCGTCCATTTTGTATGCATATGTTGCTTCACTTCTGTTGTCCTCAGAGTAGAAGCATAGGCTCAGGGTCTTCTTGATGGTTTTTGGGATAGCTTATTTGATTGCTCTTAAGGGTCAATGGGAATAGCTATGAAAAAAATTACTGTAGGCCCAGGGCGATGAACTTCAATTATAATGTCATTAAACCTTTTCTTAAATTGTGATTCCATAATTTTGCCTAAAATCTCTACATTTATATTAAAATAATTTGAGAGCAGTGGGAGAAATAGTAAATCACTTGGAAGAAGCTCCAAATCTCCTGGGGGGGTGCTGGCACGATGGCAGAGGAGCAGAAACTAGAACCTGGGCTCCAAACAGCTCCGACACTAAGCTTGTCCTTGTCTCCCATTCTCTAATTTCTCCTCCTTCTTTCTTTCTTTTTCTTTTTGAATAAGGCAAGTTTTCTCTGGAGACCAGGCTAGCTTCGAACTCATAGTGATCTGCCTTCTTCTGCCTTCCAAGTGCTGGGATTAAAGGTGTGTGCCACCACAACTGGCTCTAAATGTGTAGCCCAGGCTGGCCTCAAACTCTCCATTCTACTGCCTCTGCCTCCTTTAGCAAATCCTACCAATGTGTGCCACCACAGCTGTCCCATCCTCTGATTTCAAAGGAAAGCCTGTTTTTTATTCACTAGACTAAAGTTTCAGGGAGTCTGGAATACTCTCTGTTCCTCTCTTTTTTTTAAATTCACATGCCACTAAAGTCCACATGGCTCCTGGGAGCTCTTCACAGTTTCCATGGCTTTTCCATATATACTATTGTTTCTAGCTAAGTGCAACCATTGCCGCTTATCCATCCATCATCACATCCAGGAGATGCCAAACTGTTCATTTTAGCTTTTGCTGCAATGAGGACTTAAGCCTGGATCTTCCAAAAGTTTCAGAAGAATGGCTTAATGAGGTCTTATCGCCTGTCTTGATTCGAAAGCTGGCAGCAGCATTTTAGGGAGCCCAAATCCCAACAGCCCCATGGTCAGCTTAGCTTTTCATATTTACCTGTCTCATTAGGAGGTATGCCGATGGTGACCACTTTTTCAGGGACAGGTGTGATAAGAGAGGGAAAGGGGGACTGCACAGGTGGCAGGGTATGGGAAATATCAGTTTGGGGCAGAGAAGAAGAAGCAGCTACAGGCTGAACAGGCATGTCAATGGCAGGACTAGAAGCCAGGGGGGCTGTAGGCTTGGGAGATGGAAGGTGACTCTCCTGTGCCAGAGAGGGTGTGCTTGGGGTCATAGAGGCATGATCAAAGGGATCAGCCAAAGAGAAGTCACTAGTGATGTGGGAAAAAATGGTGGCCTGAGGTACAACTGGCACAGGCTTGTTGGAAGAAGATAACGGTGGGCCATGTGGCTGATAAGCAAGACAGACAATGGGATCCTGAAGTTCACTAAAGGAAAAAAATCAGAAAGATACATATGAGACACCAATAAGGTACAGAGGGCTGAACCCCCACCCCCAGCAGCTATCTGATACCACCAAGTTAACAAGGTTTCACTCTCAAGACTGGATGTTTCACATTCTCTGTGCCTCTGGCACTGGCTCCTGCCCTTCCTTCCTTCATACTTCCATGGGAGAGAAATTAGCATTATTCTACAAAACTTGGTTCTGGTTCACTGATTTATCACTGTTCTAGAGCTCAATGCCTCACTATCTTTTATTCAGTTGAGGGGATCTTAGAATATTCTCTCTGTTCTTGGTGGAACTAAATGTTCCATAACCCAACTGGTTTCATTACACTAGAAGTCTGACTTAACGAATTTCATATCCTTATAGCCAGGTATAGTGGTGGTCACTAGCACATGTTAAAGAAATATTGGTTGCATAAAAATATGAATTAAGCTAAGAGCAAGGAGATAGTTTCTAGCTTGTCAGTCAACTACCTCTCAAGGTCATTTTAGCTCAGTGGTACTTAACCTTGGCTATACATGAGCTCTATTAGAGAATTGTACAGATAGACAGACAAACTACATTGCAACTTGACTAGATTTACAGTTAGCTAGGAGACACTCTATGTCTTCGAGGGTGTTTCCAGAGAGGTTTAACTGAGGAGAGAATACCCACTTTGAATGTGGCTATCACCATACCTGGGCTGGGGTTCCCGGAGTGAATAAAAAGAAACAAAGAAGAAAGCAAGCTGAGTAGCAACATTGATCTCTCTCAGCTTTGAGATTGTGGATGGGGTGTGACCAGGCCCTCACACTTGTGCTTCATAACAAACAATATCCCTCCTTAAACTAAAAAGCAAAATAAAACACTTCTCCCCTTAAGTTGCCTCTGTCAAGTATTTTGTTCCAGAAATAAGGAATATAAGATAGGTAGACAGAGGAACACATAGACGACAGATTGATTTCCTTGGCTTACCCTCATGCCTCATTCAGTTAGTCTTGGGAGAGAGTATAAGGGATCTCTGGCATGTGGATTTCTAAACTCTCAGGTGACTTTCCTGGTCACCAATGGCTAAGAACTCACCTACTATCTGCACATGAAATAGAGTGGACAAATCAAACCCCAGGGATGTCTCGGATAGATCCAGTTTTAGATGGAGACAGAAAACCAATGAAAATATGTTCTTAGAGCTTCTTTTTGATGAGAAGGGGAAGGATGATTATATGAGGGCCTGTGCTGGCTAGTCTTATGTCTATTAGACACACAAACTAGAGTTATCTATGTGAAATAAGGGAAATTAAATTGAGATAATGCCTCAATAAACCAGCTATCTGACATTTTCTTGATTACTGATTGATAGAGGAGGGTTAGGGTTAGGGTTAGGGTTAGTCCATTGTGGATGGTTACATCCCTGAGCTTCTGGTCCTGGGTTCTATAAGAAAGCAGGCTGAGCAAGCCAGTAAGTTGCACTCTTCCACAGTCTCTGCATCAGTTCTTGCTCCCAGGTTTCTGCTACAGTAGTCTTTTTCTGACCCGGACTTTCCAGCCTGGCCCAAAGTTTTGTCATTTTCTTTGTCATAGCAACCCATCTGGCCATGTTGTGGAAAGGTGCCTTGCAAAGTATACATGAGGTTGTCTTCAGGACAATATAGAGCTGGCAGAAGCTAGACTCCCACCACAGGCTGCCATCATGGGGCTCTGCTATAAAGAGGCTGTCTTGGATTCTTGTTGCTCATGATAGTCCTGACCGTTCAGCCACTGAGTGAAGCACCCAAGTAAACAACAGATTAGTAGATGACAAGACTCTTCAATGCTTGTGCCTAGATGCTCCTCCCATACAGCTAGTCTGCAATTTCTGGAAATGAGCACAGGCATGAATGCTTCTTTGAACATTCTTCCTGGCAGACTTGCATGCAGCCTACATGCAGTCAAGTGTCTTTGCTTTGCATTTAGCACCTCATATATGTGTGTATATATAGATCTGAGTCATCACCATCCGAGTCTAAACATTGCAGTCCTGGCACCCCTGATGGGTACTCTGACACATTAGCATGTTTTCAAAAATGTCCCAAGTATTTCTAACAATCCTAAGGACCAATATATTCAAAAGACGCAGTGATAATACAATTCTAGTTCAGTAGTTTTTTACATTTGGCTTCAGATTAGAATCATCTCACTTGGGAGCACTGTGAAAATTCATAAACTGTGCTATACCAGTCCAGTTTATGAAGGTAGGAGGCAGGAACTGTGTTTTTAATTCCCTCAATGACTTATGCATGAGTCATTGCATTGCATTGTTCTACTGTCTATATCTTTAGTCTTCAAAGTCAGGGAGTCAGGTGTAAGGGTACACACCTTTAATCCCAACACTGAGGAGACAAAGGCAGGTGGATTTCTGTGATTTGAGGACAGCCTTGTCTACACAATGAGATCCAGACCAGACAAAGCTACATGATGAGACCTTGTCTTTAAAATATCATTTATGTCAAAGTGGGGTCAGGAACTAGCAGCACTGTCCTCCTCCAGGAGTTTCTAAAAATGCAGAATCTCAGTCTTCCCCAAACTCACTGGGTTACAATCCCCATTTCAAAAGATGCACAGGAATTGATGAATATGGGAATGGTTGAGACTGATCAAATTCTCTTTCTAATCTCCAAAGACTAGTTTATTTACTCATTTCACCTAAGACTTGAATGTAGAAAAGCACCTGCTCTAGAATGCACATAAATGTAAAAGTAGAGAATGACAGCAGGATCCAGGCATGGGCCTAAATCTACCCCGTTTTCTATGACTGCTCCTTCCTAAAAGCTCTCTGAGTGGACAGCCTTAAGAGGGTATGGGTGCTGCCTTAACAGTGATGGCCTTTTGTTCCAATTCTGACACCTCTAGACACCCTATCCCCACAAACAGTTCTCAACTTCTAGCTTAATGAAAGATATTAAGCTTAATAGGATATGATTATCTTCAGCCTTTACTGCAAAAATGCTACAGATCTTTAGAAACTTAACTGTCTCTTGAGCCCAGTGTTTTAACATCTCCCAGAAATGTGACGCATACAGTATATTCCAATTCCAATTTCCCCTCCTTCAACTCCTCCCAGTTCCTGCCCACCTCCCCTCCTATTCAAATAGATTCACACTCTTTCTCCAGGCATCTAAGGAATAAGAATAAAATAAAACAAAGCAAAAAAAGGATAATTGAAATAGGACAAAACAAACAGAAGAAAAAGAACCAAAGAAAAAGCCTGAGGAACACATATAGCTGCAGAGATGTACACATTTACACATATAGAAATCCCATAAAACACACCAGTAGTCAGTCATAAGATACATGCAAAGGACCTATACAGTTTAAAAAATACCCTAACTATTGTTTTCTGGCTATAGAAAAACAGAAAATTCTGTGAATAAAAAAGCATAGAAGAGGAAAAGCATAAAAAGGAGATGGAGATAATATAACATTCTGGCAGGTCAGTCATGGGTAACCATGTGAATATTTTCATTCATATATATATATGTATATGTACATATATATTATACCCATAACCACATCATAAGTGACTTTTTAAGTCTTCTTCCCAGTTCCATTCCACAAAGAAATGAGCTTATGGAAGTGATTCTTAATTTTGATTGCACATTAAAACTACCCAAAGTGTCTTTATGCCCTTTATTTTGGGATTTTGAGAGAGAGTCTTATTGTATGCATCCAAGGCTGGAATTCAAATACACTATGTAGCTCAGACTGCTCTCAATGTCAAGGTCAGCTTCCTACTTCAGCTTTTTGAGAGAAGGGCTTTAAAGCCTTAAATATCTAGAGTGTATCTCAGATCATTCTCCTCCAGAATATTTAAGGGTGCTGATTGGGAATCAGCATTTCTAAACATTAAAATTTGAGCTATTTTTGGCTTATAGAAAGATGGCAAAAAACAGAGTTCCACATGTTCTTCATCCAGCATCTTTCAGTGTTCACATCTGACATCCAGAATCATTTAGCACACAACAAGGGTGTACCATACCCAGCTCTAAAAACAATCTGTAAGGCTTGCTTATGGCCAACATTGAGAAACACTGTTTTAAGCCTTGGTGCGGAGGGGAGGGGCTTGGACCTGCCTCAATTGAATGTACCAGGCTTTGCTGGCACCCCATGGAATGCCTTACCCTTTTGGAGGAAGGGATGAGAGTAGTTGGGGGGGTTGGTGGAGGGCACAGCAGAAGGGATGGGAAGGGAAAATGTGGTTGAAATGTAAAATGAATGAAAAATTTTCTTAAATTAAAAAATAAAAGAGTTGCCATGGTCATGGTGTCTCTTCATAGCAATAATCCCTAACTTAGACAGATAGAGTGGTAAGTAAAATGTTATGTGTATATACCATTTTATTTCCACATATAATTTGTTTGTTTTTACTATTTATTGATTTATGAGAAGCTCAGCAGATGTGTTACATACCACTGCAGTTTTTCTAATTCTTCTGGTGAGGAAGGGCAGGGAGTCTTGAGAGAACAGCAACATTGTTCTAAAGGAGACGGAAAGGAAACGAAAATGCATGGTCAAGAATAAAGTAAAAGCCAGGTGGTGGTGCACACACCTTTAACCCCTGCACTCAGGAGGCAGAAGCAGGTGCATCTCTGTGAGTTTGAGGCAAGCCTGGTCTACAGAGCTAGTTCCAGGACAGCCAGGGCTACACAGAGAAATCTTGTCTTTTGCATTGATGGCCTCTGTGAGTGAGGAAGGACTCGTTTCTTTAAGGGTCTGGCCACATGGAGTTTAATTATGCTTCAGTAAGTAAATGAACTTCATGAATGGGCGGTTTTATAAATGGGGAGATCATAAGAGTGGGTATAAATCTGAGAGTTCTGAAAACTGAGTTTGAAGGGGTGCATGATGTAAAAACACCAAATAATAAATAAAAAGAATAAAGCAAAACAAAAACACAGACTCATATAGTATACAATTATTATACTAATACAGACTCATATAATATACAATTATTATACTAATAAGGTGTGTTTTAAAAGAGTAATTACCTATAATCAGCTATAAAATTTACTTGTTATATTAACAATTATATACACAATTTGTGCTAACATATTTATTGAGTGACTTTTTTCTGTTTGGTTACGTGCTTGCAATATCAATCTGTCTTAAGAAACTTCAAAGAGGGATTAAGAAGTAAACATATCCTAATTGAAAAAGGTCAGGTATAGAAAGACAAATATCACATATTCTCATTTACTTGTAAAATCCACAAAAGTATAATTCAAAGAAAAAGAGAATGAAATTGGGGTAACAAGATAATTTAAAATGATAAAATTGGAGAATTTTTTTTTTTACTAAAGGACACAAAATTCAGTTAGACCTCACGAGACCTATTAGGTGACATGGTAACTAATAGTGACTATATTGTATACTTGAAAATTGCTGAGAGTACATTTTAAATGGTTCTCTTCACAAAAAGAAAAATTTAAGTAAGTGAGGTTATGCACATGCTAAATAGCCTGCCTGAGAAATTCTGCAATGTACACAAAATATCAACGTACACAGTAATACATATAAATTACTTGTCAATTAAAAATGAATCAAGCAAGGTCTATCAAGAATCCATTGACTACACAGATTCCTCCATCTCAATAGAGGTTTTTCAAATTATGTTTTCAGATGATATATTGAGAGTTTGTAAGAAAATAGAAAAAAGAACCTGAAATAGAAAAAAGAACATGAAAATTTATATAAAAGAAGAACACAGTCACAGACAGAAGAATCTTACCCATTGGCCAAATCTGTACAGTTTTGAAAGTAACCATCATGGCACACACATTCGTTGTTTCATTCAGTTTTATTGTGAATGTACAGTTTAATGTGCTGTAAAGAAAATTACATATAGCTACAATGTTAGTATGTATAGATAATATATATATGAAATCTAGCTATATTTTGTAATTGATTTTGAAAACTCAAGAATGAGAAAAGGGGCACTTTAGGCATTTATTTTGCAATATTACCCCAGTAGCCTTACAAACACCCATCTTCTAGAGTGTGATGGCTATTCTTGATTGTCAACTTAACTACATCTAGAATTAACTAAAATCCTAATAACTGTGATAGATCTTTTCTAAATCAGATCTCTGAGGTGTCAAGACCCACTTCTAATCTAGATCTTTGAGGTGGGAAGATCTGCCTTTAATCTGGGCCACACCTTCTGTGGGCAGCATATATAAAGGGCAAGGGAAAAGGAAGCTTGTTCTTTGTCTGTCTCTCACTCTCAATTGCAAGTCCATTCCTTTGCTGGCATTAGAGCCTGATTCTTTGGGATTCTGGCATATGCTGAAGACCAGCTAAGACATCCAGCCTTGAGGACTGAGCAACTACTGGATTCTTGGATCTTCTGTTGGCAGACAGCCATTGTTGGACTGGCTGGACTACAACCTGCTAGTTGTCTGTGTGTGCATGTGTATTCTATAAGTTCTATATAGTCTGTGCTTTACCCTCAAAACTTAATAAAGTTATAATAATAAGACACATCAGGTTCACATTCACAGATGCTTCAGACGAGAGACCTTCAAGTCCATACCTGGCTCCAGGTTTGTTTTGCAGGCATGCAACATGGCAGCAAAGACATTTTAAATTTCCACTACCCTTCAAAAAACTATTTTAAGGATATTCTTAGGCATTTCAAATTTCAGCATAGAAACGTTTCTACCAACCATCCCAAACTAAATGTTAAAGCCTCCTAAATCCCAAACCTCCTTGAAATTCATTTAGATATCAGATGACTAACCATTTAAGCTTTTAAATCTATTTCTAATGATATATGTGGAAAGAAATTAATGTTGAAAGTATTAGAGAGAGGGGGGAATGAAGTAGATACCCATAGTATGTAGAGATCTAACATATAATTTTATAAAAGAGTAAAAATTGTCATTTTGTAGGGCTTCAAATGCTCAGAGTTCATGTACCAAGTTTACCACTTTACAAGCCACTGACTATGTAATTAGGGCTACCAAGGGACACAAAATAGTTACCTGTATAGCCCCTGATAATTGCTTCACTCTTGCATATACATGTTTCCATCTCTTCTTAGACATTCCATATGTTCCTGCGCCCTTATCTCCTTTCCTATGCTCCTTATTGTAGGACCTCTTTTCTACCTGACATTTATCTTGCCTGGCCTAATGTGAGTCACTTCAGAGTTAAGGACACTGATGACCCACAGAAATGAGAAGAATGCTGTTAACAGAGTAATCTGTATTTACAAAAATTATGAATATAAAATATCACTGATGTTTGTTTATGTTAGAGAAAAATCTCTGAGTTGAAAATTTAACTAAGCTTTATTTTCATAAATGGAGAAAAGATATCTATAAAAATTAAAAATGACTCACTTTTGGGTCTCTGCTGTAGCACACACTATAAAGTAAGTCTGAAATAAATAAGCAAACATATATATATATTACTTCACCAGTTACAAATGTCAGAAAAGCCAATCCAGGACTAATCACAGAATTTCCAAACCAAAAGAAGTCCTAGAGAAATTGTACATTCCTGTTGCATTTTCAGCATAGCATTAGTTAGGCCATGCAGGCTCTGGTGGTCCCAGTGTCAGAGAGCTGACTTATGTGCAAGGTAGGTCAATCTTCTGGAGGTTTTATTTGAAGAAACTTCTAGTCTTACATAACAGCAACCCTACCTCCTCACAGTGATCACCTTGTTCTAAGGTTTGGAACAATGCAATGGGTTCACTCACTCTTTTGGCCTGATAGATTTGGAAGAATCTGAGTGTGTATCTCCAAGACACAGAATCCAGTACACTCCCTTGAATAGTAATAATGATAAGCAAGACATAGTGTACACTATAGTTACCTCACTTAAGGTCTGCAGAGTTTTGTTGAGCTCTGATCGCCTGTTGATTGAATGAGAGAAATTGACATGAAGGAGACCATTAGTAATGTGAAATTTGAAACAAGGTAGCTTTTATGCAATTAGATCGAGCATGTGGTATGTACTGCTTACATTGTTCATTCTGAAGAGACATGGGGCATAATGAGAGATTGCTATGTGGGGGAAATCAATTATTTATAAGACAAGGAAAATTAACCAGATGGGAAATGAATCCGGCCTAGCTAAGAGCAAGATATAAATTATGGTTGAGAAATCATGTAATTCATTAGGCTACTGCAAACCACAAGGTAGATTCTTCTGGCAGACAGCCAAAGGAAGAGCTGGCCTGGGGCAAAGATTTCTGAGAAGGGTAAGCCACTCATCCTAAGCTTCTGATTAATATCTCCCCTGCCATCAATGGACACACCATTCTCCTTCTAGGACTTCTGCCCTGTCTTCCCATTCTTCAACTCCCCTGTGGGAATTTCTCTCATTCCTCCCCTCCATTTCTGCTCCTTAATATTTTCATTTCTTTCTATAAGTGCTGACATTCCTCCTCTGACTTATCAATCACTAATGTTTTATGACAATATAAACAAATGGTACGTAGTAAGGTGTGTCTCATCTTTTGACATTGTAACATAATGTTTCATCTATAAAGTTCATATTAAAAGTGCAATCAAGTTACCAAAAAATTCTAATAATAATTTAAGTGTTTCCAGTTTTGTGTTGAGTCTCTTTTGATATCTCTCCTCAGCTGCATGTGGCTTTGCTGCCCTTAAGTTGAACACTTGTGCATAAAGTCTGGACTTCAACTTGTCTAACAATAATGTGGGATAGTTAATTGTATTAAACTTGAAATACCAATTCAGATGAAGCTGTTGTTTAATTTCAGTGCACCAGAAGGAACAATTTCAGGGTACTGTTAGTTGACAACAGATAACTATGGTTAGTTTGCAAAGTAGGCAAGAACCAATTTTCTCTGTATTCTTTTGGTCTCTGTATTCTCTTCTTGGTCTCCAAAAGCAAAAATAGCTCAACTGTATCTTTCCACATAGTGTATATGAAGTTTTAAAGGGAACATCAGATTACTCACTTCAGTTCACTTAGAGACCGGACTCCAGTCAAGGTGCCATTAACTTGATTCTGCTGAAAGTGAGAACTCTCATTGAGAAAACAACAAGCATCATATTTAAACACATTCTCTGACAAGAAGGTTCATTTTTAGCCACCCAAAGAATTACTTCTTAAAGAGCAAATCCTAACTCCATAAACTACTGATGATCAAATTAAAGTTATAAAGTTATATAAATAATGGTGGTACCCAAGAGTATATTGGTATTGGCTAAGCAAGTTTGGATTTATTTTTAGTGTCAGACTCAGTAAGCTCTGTCTTTCTTCTGTTCAAGGTTTCCACTCCCAAACCCGTGCTATTAAAGTTCTCCTCATGACAAGTTTTGAACTTAATATATATCCATATAGAAATGGAAATTTAACAGTGTCATTGCTACATTTCTAGCATAAGACCATGGCCTGGCATATAGTAGACATTTAGGAAATAGTCATTAAATGCACAAGCACATTTGGCCTAGATCCTCTGACTCAGTTTAGGTTGCCAGAAGGTGTATTTCACTGTATTTGGCTCTCCCAAGTGGTTCCACAACCAGATCTGGAAATTTATATATATATACATATATATATATTTATGTGTGTATGTGTATATATATATTAAGGAATTTCTAAAGTAATTTGACACTTTTAACTGGTAATAGAACTGCACAATATTACCATTCTTATTCAACAAGCAAATGTAGTAAAAACTAAAAGTTAAAACTAAAGTATTAGAAAAAGAAAAATGATTATTATGAATCCAAGCCCTTAGCACAAATCTAGAAAGTCAAGGAGGCAGATTTTACTTTAATATATTCGTAATTCAAATATATCAACTATCGCAGATAATCTGACTCTTTGGTAAATCTTTAAACATATGGAAATGACTGTGGAAGATCGCAGTTAAAGAAAATTGTGAAAGCCTACCTGGGTAACATTGTGGTCGTCATCATATTGAAACACTATCTCACCTCTAAAAAACACTAAAAATAAATTTCAGAAAGAAATTTGAGACTTGTGTCCTTACAGTTTGAGGGTTAATATAACACATTACAAGATCATTAAATTATTGTATTATGTAATCATAATCTTTATTTTGAGTCCTACTCCTCTATTGAAGGCTACTCATTGCTTGTCAGTAAAATTTTCAGAAGAGAGGAGCTGTAAATTTCCTGTAGAATGCAGTGAGAGAGAATGTTACCTACTGCCCAAGATGTTTTCATTTCTAACTGCTGAAACTTTTTCCTTTTAGGATGATTGAGGACTATGGTTCCAATGCGACTTTTCAGAGAACATCTTTGAGAGTTGAATTACAGTGACATAGATGAGTGAGAGAAAAATGTGTTCCTCAGCAGTTAAGCAGTTTTATGGAATTTGTACCTTCATGAGTTTTAAAATTTGCTTTTGGAGAATTTCATACACTAGTATTTTATTTATATCATTTCACTCCTCTCTTCAACCCCCCCAAATTTCCACCTGGTCTTAATTTCATGGTCTCTTATACTTTATTATTGTTACACAACCCACTCACACATACACAAATTTAGAAATATAATCTGCTGAGTTCATTTAATGAAATTTTATACACAAATTTCATATAATATAGCCCATAATTATTAAAAAAAAGATACTTCAAATCTGTAAAATTATGCACTTTAAAAAATTAAGCTTTTGAAAACTTGTTTAGATTCTTTGTGTGTGTGTGTGTGTGTGTGTGTGTGTGTGTGTGTGTGTGTGTGTGAGAGAGAGAGAGAGAGAGAGAGAGAGAGAGAGAGAGAGAGAGAATTTGTCACCCTCACATTGTTGTTGAGTGCATATTTTTACAGCGTAAGTATGCTGTGAACACAGTAGTTCTGGTTGCATGAATCATCTAAAAACGCTACCACCTTTTGACCCTCAGCCTAATTCTTCCTGGCCAGATACCTCCCAGCTTATTCATAGGCTTTTAATGGACCTAGACTGGAAACCCACAAGAAGCAGCGGTTCCTAGTTTTTGGCAGGATACGATGAGGTTTCAAGTGCCAGAGGAGTTGGTTCTCTGATGAGGTTGTTTTCACCAGTCACTACAACAAATGGTCAATTCAGTCACTTAATTGGGAAAAACATTACTCCAGCCAGATTTCTGGCATCCGTTATGCAAGATGACCATTTATAACTATATGTTTGAGTTTCAGTTATCAAATATGATTTAGACTCAAAATAGAACTAGATATTAGCTCAAAACATAGGTGATTTCTCCAAATAGTAATAGGGATATAGTAAAGAGAAGGTTAAAAGAAGGGAGCAGGAAAGGGGGAAAAAAGAAAAAAAGTTATGTAAATATGTAAAAACAAAATATAATCAATATTTTGTGTATGTATGGTGGTAGGGATTGAATACAGAGCCTTGTATCTATTAAGCAAACACACTGCCACTGAGCCATACCTTTATGCCATTTTAGGAAATATAAACAAGATCCCTCTTATAGTGTCCCTGGAACATACCAACAGAAAGCTCACATGAGCAAATCTCACACTAACACAGTAGGAAATATTTGAAAAATACGTTTTTTAGATTTCATTTTAAATTATGCATATATGTATGTGAGTGTGTAAATATGAATGCAATGCCCTTGGTGATAAGAGGGTGTAGGATTCCCCTGGAACTGGAGTTACAAGTAGTTGTGAGCTGCCCTTAAGTGCTAGGAACCAAACTTCAGTCCTCTGCAAGAACAATATGCTCTCTTAACCTCTAAGACATCACTTCATCCACGAAGTATTTAAATAGGAGGTAGATTTTCTCATTTTCTAATATATTCTATTGTATTTTCACTTCAAATATTACCTATATTTTTCAGACAAAAATATGACACTATAAATAGGAACAAAATAGAAAAGGCAAAAATTCCTCTAATGATTATTACTGAAACTGATAGCAAGACTTTATATCATAAATACATCATTATCTTCCTTTTCCCTCTCCCCACAATCTTCAATCCAGTTCTGATCTGCCACAGCATATTTTTCTGCTTTTCACATTTGCTTTAATTGGTTTTAATAAGGAAGAAAGCTCGGAGAGCCAAATCAATGGGAGAAAAGAGGTTGCTTCATGCCTCTGGCCCATGGCAGAAGGAAAAAAATATTCCTATTTCAAAAATAGCATGTTCTCAAGAGATTTCCACCTCAATTTTAAAACATAGTGGACAGTCTTAAAGATGGCAAAAATTACAGACACCACTGGAATCAGCATTTAATTAAACATCCAAAGCCTCCACATTCTAGAAGTCTGGTTTGTTTTACTTTTAGCAAAGGACAGTAGTACCCTGTTTTTGAGTCATAATACTTAAGGTCCCATGAAAAAGCCTGAAGCAGTTACATATAAAAAATGACTTCCAACAATCAATAGTAATTTTATTTTTACATATATTCATGAATTAATTCTAGGATTACTAGAACTAGTATAAATTTAAAGCTAACATGAAAATGCTAGTTATAGATATTCATGCCTCATATTAAGAAAATTTATCTACTATTTCTTATTAGAAAATAGAAAGATAACTTCATCCACGTCTAAAATTTGCTTTTGTTTTTATTAGGGATCTGTAATAACCTGGTTGTGTTTTTTAAAAAAAAAAACAGATAAAAGAGGACAGATCAGAAAGGCACAGATAGACACAATATGAGAAAAACAAGTTGAATGATGGGCAAGGTATCAGGCCACACAAACACACATTTATCTTTGTGGACCAAACTTATCTTGTAATGTATAATGCTTACTAGAACTAACCTGAGTCATTGCAAATAGATGACAAATTGCAGATATTTCTCTGGGATTTGACTCCTGAAAAAAAAAAAAAAAGAAAGAAACCCAGCTGGTTAAGCATGCTAACTCCTGTGCTCATATACTGCACTGTCAAGAAAATTTGCAAATAAAGGCAATAAACATAGACCAAAGGTATTAAAAAGCTGAAAAGGACTGGCTGGATAAATTATACCAAGAAATAACAGAATACAATTTTACTTAGATGAGCATCTATGGGATGTGGCTCTACCACTGTCTGACCTTCAATTCTTCTCTGAAATTTCTTTGTCCCTTTCTAATTGATCTTTCTCTTGTCAAATATATGTAGAGAACCAAGAAGACAAATCATGTATAGAGAATTTTAGGTGGGCTAGTCCAGAATCATAGAGCTTCCTTCCCTTCCAAGGTAGGAAAATCCTAGAAGACTCTAATATTGGTCTTAGCTCATACAGAGTACTCAACAAAAGCACACTAGAAATAATAGTAATGTTACAATTTTCACTTCATGAAAATAAGTTACAAAATTCAAAGCATATTTGCTAAATAGTTACTGTATTTTTTGGGTCTTGAAAGGTCACACATATAGATCCTGCCCTCAAGGCAGGTGAAAACCAGTCAGGAAATAAAAGGGTTGAGTGATGGGCAGGATATCAGGCCATACAAACACACAAAGGAGGAAGAGATAATGGGAGATTAAATGAGCCATGTTAAAAAAAGACTATGCAGATCAACCTAAGAAACACTTTCTCCTTTGTGGAAGAAGTGCATCGTCTTTGTTTTATTTGAAAGAGCTCAAAATTCTATTCAATAATTCTATCTTTCTATTGACATGTAAGAAATTCATAGAAAATGGAAGGGGAGGCAAATGCTGTTGAGATACTAAGTAAATTAGTGAAGGAATGAAGATAATTCAAACAATTACTGTGTAAAGCAATATTTTGTCTCCTTGTTATATCTTCTTTGGTCAGAATTATGCAAATGCAAGCTTATCTCCATTGGGCATTATGAGTTTTTTCTGTGGGCAATTAGTTTTGATGCAAATAAAAATTGTAATTTGACTTAGTGCCTATGGTATGGTTTATGTCCGAATTATTTATTGATGTATGAATGTCATGCTTCAGCTAAATTTTGATTCTTGAGTAAATTGAATTTCACACTGTGCAAAATATTATAAAATGTATAGATGGTAGGTAGTAATGCTTTCAGTAGTCTTTAATCCACTATTCTCTTGTTTGCTAAACTTGTCATTCTCCAAATTTGACCTGCATCTCCATTTCTGCTCTTCAAGCATCTTTTGCTGCTCTTTTACAATGAGATTTTTCTTTCCCACTTCTAGGACTGTTATCTATAATTCCCACCCCTCCCCCCAGTGCATGACCACAGATGATTCTTTAAATCCTGGCTGAGAACAACATTACCTGAGAGGGGTCAGATAACACATATTTTAGGTTTTGTGAGCTAGGTGGCTTCTGCTGAAACTATTCAATTCTAGGAAGCAGAGAAGTAGCCACAGAAAATAATTTAAACAAACAGGCAGAGCAGTGTTCCAACAAAATCTATGTACAGAAATAAGCAGTAACTAGATTTTCCTATTGGAATCAATGAAAAGCTTTTGTTAGACATTTCTTGTATGACTGGGCTTTCACTGGACACTTAAAAGTACATCACTCTTATTCATTTAAAAGATTCAATCTTTTAGTTCTTTTGTTTATTACATCCTATGGATAATTTCATTACCACTAGCCCTAAGTATCTTAATCATGTTAGAAATATGTGTAGATCTAGGGTGTAGCTTTGGTGGTAGAGTGCACACTTAGCATGTGACAGGGCCTATGTTCAATCCTGGGCATCTAAACAAACAAACAAACAAACATAGTGGTAGAATCCTTGACTGTATCTGCAGGCATGTTGATGTCAGTTAACTGTTTGTTTATCCTGTTTTACTGTTTGATGAAAAGATTCTTGAGGGTAGGCACTGATGTCTGATCACGATTACATGACCAAAACATCTAGTACAATTTTAGGTACCTATCAAATACACATCTATTCATTAAGAACAGATTTTATTTTTTAAAAAAAAATATAAAAAAGACAAAGAAATCATAAGTACCAGCCATTTATTTAGTTTTACTTTAGTTATAAAAAGAAATTCTTGATATTGATAATAAGTCATACCTGATGCATTGGCGGTTTTTACTATAGTGATTTTAGTTTTTTCTGCAAAGAAGCAATTTAAATATTAGAGCAGAATGGTTGCTTTAAAAAAAACAATTTGCCATGAGTCTCGATTTTTAGTGAAGTGCTAAGAAAAGCACACTGTTGACATCTTGAAGATCCCATCAGTCATCTCAGAAGCAGAATGAATGGGACTCTCATTCACAGAATATGCAGCATTGGCCTAGGGTGGGTCTGAGAGTTGGAGTCACATGTTTACCCAGTTAGATCATACCCATTACACATCCCACAGCTTGTGTTATTCTACTTCAGTTTCCAGGCACTACAACTAGCCCAACAAATGTGAATTTATAATGCAGGTAGGTAGAACTAAGTTAGAAGCAGGGCCTTCAGATGACAGCTTGTAAAGAAGAGATGGCTCGGAATAAAAGTCAGTGTGAATCAGTACATACTGACTCAAAAATATTCCTACTATAGTTTACAATAAAAAAAATCTTTATTTCTTCTTTAGAGGTAATACAATACTATCCTCACTGTACTGGCAGATAAAACTGCTTTCAGTGAAGTCAAGACCATCCAACAACTATTGCATAATAGTAGAACCAGGACTGCTCAAGTTAGGGACTCACAGGCAAATATGAATGTGCTCTGAATAGCCAAGTCTTAGGACTATCTTTCCAAAGATGTCTGAAGACAAAGCCCGCAGTCCATCCCCCAGATGATGAAGAATCAGGTTCAGAAAGACTTGTGTAAGGAAGATTTCTGACTGTAAGAGGCTGCATTTAGAGTCCAAATTTGCAAGAGAAATTCTGTCTCCTAGAGGAGATAGCCAAATTGTGAAAAAAAGACTAAGTTCAGAACTTGGAGACACCCTGAAGAATAACAATATTATAGAGATAGTTTCATTAACTTTTGTATATTTGTTACTGATTGAGTTCACTTCAGTGTGTGATCCATGGTCAATGGTTGATGGTAATTACCTTGCACTGTCATTAATAATCCTTTATACACTATTTTGTTTGCCTTGCTGTTTTTCTTTCCATATAATGTGAAGCACAACTGCGAAATAAACTTATATTTTGTTGCTAACTTTAGGAAAATATTTAAATTCACTAATAATCAAGAATGAAAAAATCTAAATAATCAAGAACAAGATTTAATAATATATAATACAGTCTCAGCAAATGTACAGTGATATGGCCATTCTCATTCAGTGCTGGCATAATGTTGTGGAGTATAATTTTTCTAGAAGGCAATTAAGCAGTAGTTCTCAAGGGCCTTAAAATATTCATACTGTTGACCCATTATGTCCAATCCATGGAATGTATCCTATAGAAATCAGGGATGAATGGAAAGATGTTGGCATCAGGATGTTCATTGCAACAACTTCTATTAAAAAAAATACAAACAACTTTAATGTTGAACATATGTCACATAATGGAATATCATCAAGTCATTAATAGCAAGAAATAATAAGAATACTTACAATTTAATATTAAGTTGAAAAATAAATACAAATCTGTGTAAATTATGATTATTTTGCAAAAGTTATATACATAGGGTAAGTATATATGTATATATATGATTACAAATGAAATGTATAAATATATATATCATATATATGATCAAAACTGAAAATGTAACAAATTACTAACAATAATACTCTTACTAAAGTAAAACTAAACATGATTTCTATTTTCTTTATATTTTCCTATATTTTACATTTTGTGGGCTAATATGTATTTATACAATATTAAACATAACAAATGTTATTTTTAAATAGAGTGATATGGCCATAATAGGAAGTTTAGGAGTGTGGTGACAACAGAATGATGGCTCAATGACAGAGTCAAAGATCACTCATTCAAAGGTTGAACACCTAGGGAAGCGAGCAAAGGAACAACTGATCCATAAGGCCCCAAGTACAAAGAACTCCAGAGGTCACAGAAGTCAAAGTGATATCATTCAGAAATAATTTGAAATTACCTGTTTTGTTTAAAGTCGACAACACTTCTGATGTAGCATCTAAAATAATAACAAACAGTGTAATTACTAGTATTGTTAGCAAATGTGACTCCAAATTGCTTAAACATTTCAATTTCCCAGAAATCCAGAAGTTAGAGTTTTGCAAAATCTAACTGGAACTAGTTAATGTAGCATCTCCATACCCATTCTCTACTTTTCAGTCCCAAGCTGAATTTGAGATCACATTCATTCTTTGAGAATGTATATTTTGAATGCTTGTTATGTGTGTACACATAGCAACACTCCAATATTTATTAGACTTAACTATACCATATATGTTATTTAGTATTTTCGTCCCATTGCAGAAAAGGGGATAGAAAGATTGTAAGAGCTAGAAGTCAAGGATGACAAGAGTGAAACAGCATCTTTTGGACATGATAGGACTCCTGCACTCATGAATTCACAACAGCTGTGGTTACCTGCATAAGATGTAGCCCAGTTAACACTCCAGCATGGAATGAGAAGGAGTTCATGAGATACTCCTACCCCAATTGAAGAGCTATGGATGGCTTCTGCTTTTAAAGGAGAGAGTCAACTTTCTTTAAGGGTTGACCACCTTTCAGTGGATAGCTTTGTAGGGGGATTGTATTCTGTAGCATTGTAAATAATTGCCTCACCTACTAGTTTAATAAAAATGCTGATTGTCTGAAGGCAGACAGGAAATGTGGGACAGGACTAACTCTGAGAACATCTCAGAACAGGACACAGATGCCATACAGATGTTACAGAGCTGCCAGAGATGCCACAGGCAGACACAGAGGAAAGAAGCTGAAATGCTGCCCCAAGAAAAGGTAGCGAGCCATATGGCTGAACAGAATCATGGGTTAAGTTAAAATGAAACAGTTAGCAAGTTATATGCCTGGGCACTAGGTCAATCAGCATAAAAATAATACAAGCTTCTGTGTGATTATTTGGGCCTAAGTGGCAGTGGGGCTGAGAGTGGGTCCAAACTTCTGGGCTAGACTGGAAATTCCGGGCCAGAAACCACATACAACATAGCTTCATATTCAAGAGTATGTTGGCAGCACAAATTGAAGTTGATGGGTTATTAAGTTTTTTTTTTAAAAAAGGGCCGGAAGTTTGGGTTGGGTAAGGAGGTGAGGGTAGATCTGGAAAGACTTAGTGAGGAGAGTGAAGGGTGCCTATGATCAAAATACATTGTATGGAACTCCCCCAAAATTAATCAAAAAATATTAAAAAAATGTCCCTTTCTAAGTTAATGAGACATCCCTCATGTATATGAAATTTACAACATGAACAACAATTTTAATAGTCCTCGGGATTCCTAGTAGCTTTTACCATTGGCACATTCTTACAAAGGAAGTCATATAATGTTTAGAGTGTTTAAGCATTATCAACTTGTAGGGAAAAAAATCATTTTAATCCTATTTGATAAAGATCCAATTAAAATGGATTCTACAGGCATTTCTATAAATGAAAAGAATTCTAGAATGTATTATTAAAAATGAAATTTTAGGAAAAATATTATGTGGCCCATGCCTGCCATCTTGACAATTGAGAGGTCAAGGCCAAAAATTTGTGAGTTTGAGGCTAGCTTGGGTTACATAGTAAGACCTCATCTCAAAAAAAAAATCCACAAGCAAACAAACAACTAAACAAATACACTGCATTGTCATGATTAAAATGCATCCATAATACTCCACACAATACACAACACAACAAAAATAATGCTGCCAAAGCTAAACTGAAGATAATCTTTCCACTGAATAAATTACACATAAATCTGACAACTGTTGGTTCTTTGCATTTGGGCAAATTATGAATTAAATTATGAATTTAATTAGTATAAGATACATCTATGATTATTTTGCTCTTAAACCACCAACCACCGTATAGAATTTTATTTTAACCAAGATATTTTAAGAAGTGTTGATGTTTGACTGAAATCAGATAGAAAACTCTTTCTCTTCAGAGGGGAGAGAACAGATGTCCTGCTCCACCTACCTCCCTGGGATATAGTGAGATTCTTTGTCCTTTTCTCTAACACGATGAGGAGCCAGGTTTTTTTGTTGCCTATTTCATGCTATTTAAAAATTGATAAAAATCACCCATAAAGAGACTGTCTTTGAACAGTCTGTCCTCCAAATTCATGCTGAATCTTATTGAAAGTCACTGGATGTGCTTCCCACAGTTAAATAGTCTGTCATGTCAAGTATGCTGGCATTGTGTTAGAGAGCAAATAAAATGGAGTAAAGTGTGATCAATGTTTCTAGTATTTTTCTAAACTAGTTACAGCAGTAGAAGAATTATTTTTTCCTTCCATGATCACAGACATTTTATCAATTAACCAGAATGGTTATTCTCACATGTTGGCACATTTTAACTTTTGGAGTGTTAAATCATATGGAATTACTTAGTGTATCTAGATATAATTTAGACATAGAAATCTTCATCACTACTCATTATAATTCTATTCATATAAAGAAAAGGTCAACAATTTTCTCTGGCTTCAGAAACATTCTTACCATTGAGGCTTGTAGTTTCTACCTCTTTATTTTTCCCAAGGAGAAGAAGACAAAGATACAATTAAAACAAAATCATAACAAATTGGACTACATCTAGGCCAAAAGATTTTCAAAATCTTGCCTGGTGTACCATTGGAGTAGGGGACAAGACTGACAAGAGAAGATTCAGCTGCAGAGAGAAAAAAATAAGTGAATACTTTGGAAATAATTGTATTTCTTTTCAGCCAAAGTCTCAATGTATAGCCCTGGCTTTAAACAATTATTTATAAAATTTTAAGAAGTCATAACTCTTGAGATACTAATATAAAAAGGAGAAAAAGTGCTATGAAACTCAAAATCATGGCGTCAGCTGTACCTTTAGAATACCATGGCAACAGTTAGAAATGATATCAGAATAAAATAAATAATAGTTTTGTTATTTTTTTAGCCAAGAGAATTCTAGAAAACATCTAAAATAACTTGTTGAACTATAGTCATGGATACATTGTCATGTTGATGTCACACTATCATAATGATGCCTGCCAACTGCCATCTTCCTATGGTACTTTTAGAATACACACACACACACACACACACACACACACACACACACACACACTACCATTCAATATTATACTGCATAGCCCATTTCAATATTATACTACCTAGACCATTTCTTGGCAAGCCATTCTAAAATATGGCTGCTATTAAGGCAATAAATCAAGTTATAAATTTCTTGTGGAATGACTCCACTTATGCTAGGAAGTCAAACTACTACACACATTTCACATGTTTAAATATTTAAGAGATTCAGTGGTTTTCTTTCTTCCTAAACATGGAGAGAATCACAAACAATTCACAACTTAAGTAAGTCTTACAGTAGAGAGCTTGATTTTCAGCTGGTATGGACAAAAATCTGGGTGTGTCAAAACACTTGGCTGGCCTTTTTCAGACTGCTCATGGTTGGCTAAAAACACACACACCCTGTCTGTACCATATTATTGCTTTCATATTTTGTCATTTACTATATTTGTTCTTTTAAACAATTGTCAAGATCTTTCTTAAATAATAAGAATGGTCCTAAGCAAGTCAAGGTAAAAGGTGCTTATAGGGCAGAACAAAATAATTGTCTAGAGCCAGTTTTTAATGAATGACTTTGGATGTTGACAAATGGTGACACAATTCAAAGAGGGCTGTGGGCTTTGCTGTCTTCCTCCCTTAACACTACAGGTCTTAAAATCTGGTTTGTGCATTCCTAGCCCTCGGGCACCCAGAATCCAAGTTATAACCAGAACCCCCATAACACTACTCTCCATTCTATATAAACAGGGTTTTGCAAACTTTGCTATGATTGCATTTGCCAAAAGCTATTCTACTAGAACAGTGGTTCTCAACTTTCCTAATGCTGTGACTCTAATATTGTTCCTCATGTTGTGGTGACCCCCCAACCATAAAATTGTTTTTGTTGCTACTTCATAACTGTACTTTTGTAACTGTTATTAATTGTAATGTAAATATTTGTATTTTCCAATGGTCTTAGGTGACACCTGTGAAAAGGTCATTTAACCCCCCACAGAGTCTTGACACACAGGTTGAAAAGTGCTGTACTAGAAAAAAAATATACTAGCTTGATGAACCTAGAAAGTCATCAACTAGGGGGCAAATTGACAAAGACCAAAGAGCTTGGACTTTGATGACTTAAAGTTCAAGGTTTGAATCTTTATCCCATAGCACAATAACTCATGCCAATGATAATCATTTATTTACTGTACAGGTACATGTAGTCTCTTATTTTATCTGTAAATATCCCATAAAGCAGATACTATGGTTCTCTTCAATTTACAGAGGAAGAAATTGAGGCACAGAAAGGCTAAGGAACTTGCCCCAAATCTGAGCTAGTGGTGGAGGTGTGAGGGTGGTGGCTTACTTAAACCCAAGAGACAGATTGGCTCTAGAGAATGTGTTTAACATGATCAAGTTTCCCCTATTGAGTATGTTTCCACATCTATAGCATAAACACAATTATTTCTATGCTGCAAGCCTAAAAAGGATTAGATATGCAAAGACTTCCAGGCATAATAGTGCATGCATAAGAGATGACTGCAATTATTATTTGATTTAAACAATTGAATACAACAGAAGTTTATTTTTACAGTCCTGAGGATAGAATACCAACTGACTGACAATCTTTCTGGGAAACTTGGTATATCAGAAATAAGACAGATACAACACAAAGAAGCAATTTGCTCTGACTGTGTGATATGGGCCAAGAATCTGTGAGATCTTAGACAAGTTATTCAGTTCTCTCACCATAAGATACCAGAATGCTAGTGTCCAGCTGTTAATCTCACTAGAGTACTATTCCCAGTTCCCAGAAGGTTTTAGTTATACATTTCTTATTAGTTTATTTGCCTTCCCATTGTCATGTGCACTGAGGTCTTAGAAGGCTCTTGAAAGATATTCTTTAAGTGAAGGTACTAAAGGAGTGTGTTTAAGGAAATAGTTCATCGTGTGAACAGAACAAATCTTGGGACATTTAATTTCTTGATGCTGTTCCAGACCTTTGTGAAGTAGAATACTGAGCATAGCAGAAGCACTTAAGCAGCTACCCAATGAAGCCCACAGTCCCTAGAGAGATAGTCCCCAGCTTGGCTAGGTGATATGGAAGAATCAATATGCCTGTCTGCTCTTGGTCTTATAGGTGTATGTTTAATGACAATTTAACCAAACTTCTTAGAGGAAAACACTTCTGCTGTATCTGACTGTATGTCATGCAGCACAGAGAACTTTCAGAGTAATGCTTTCCTGACATTCCCCCAAAGTCATAAAATAACTCTTACCAGATGGTGATAGTAAACTGGAATTACCAGTGTTTTCTGTCAAGAAAAAAGGTGATTTAGCATTAGTTTGGTTTGTTCACATATTTGTAGGAGACTAACATTTTTAATGGCAATGAATGTAAATTGAGCTGCAAATGACTAACCAAAAGAGGACAACATGTTATTTTTCTATTATTTCCCACACCATTTCAGTGTTTGTTTCTCTACAAAGACCCTAGTGAAGTAATCATCCCAGTTTTTAACTCGTGTATGTGTGTGTAGGTGTGTGTATGTGTGTGTGTATATTGAATGTACACATGTGCATGTAGGTTCCCATGTATGCTTATGCAAAAGCCACAACTGAATATCAGGAATCCTCCTCTATCTCACTCCACTTAACATTTATTTATTTATTTATCTATCTATTTATTTATTTATTTATTTATTTATTTATTTATTTATTTGTCTATTTATTTATTTGTCTGTTTATTTATTTGTCTATTTATTTATTTATCTATAGACAGGATCCTTTGCTTATTATTTGGGCCATGCTGATTAGCTAGTGAACTTCTGGCATCTCCTTATTTATTTATTTGTAGACAGGATCCTTCACTGAATCTGAAGCTCACTGTTTGGGATAGGCTGATTAGCCAGTGAACTCCTAGCATCTCCTTGTCTCTGCTCCCCAACACTGGACTGATAGGCACATGCAATATTGCTGGATTGTTATATGGGTTCTGGAGATCTGAATTCAGTCTTCTTGATTTCACAGCAAGCACTCTTACACACTAAGCCAACATCTCCCCATGTCCTCAATTTTTAACTATTAATAGTGCTCTATATGTGGTGTTGTATAAAATATAAATGTAAAATGTACACTTCAAACTAAGGACATGGCAAGAATTTAAGCTGTTGCTTAATTTCTTTGAATATGTAGAAAAGGTGCACATCTGCACAAATTAAATTTTATTAACTATGCTTACTTTTTAACACAAACTTCTTTGTCTATTACATCACCACTTTCTTCTGAGTTGAGCTAGATCAGCCAACTTTGGGTGAATAAACTACAAGAACTGCTGAGTTATTTGCTTTGGGAAAATGCTCAGATCTATTAAAAGAAAAGTAGTTCTATTTTTGTGTGTGTGTGCAGGAAAATAATACATGCATGGTGCTGGCAAAATGGCTCAGTGGTTAACACACTTGCTGTTCTATAGAACCTAGATTTGGTTCCCAGCTCCCACATAAAAACCCAGCATGGTCACATGTGCCTGTAACCTCAGTATTGAGGCAGAGACAGGTAGATCAATCCTAGAAACTCACTGGCCAGCCATCCTAGCCCAAATGTGAGCTTCAGCCTAGTCATCCCATGGAGGTAAGAAAAGGGTGTCAAGTACCTTGAAACTAGTGTTGCAGATTGAATGAGCAAACACGTGGGTTCTAGGAATCAAACTCAGGTCTTTTGGAAGAGCATTCAGTCCTTTTAACTGCTGAGCCATTTCTCCAGCTCTAAAGCTAGACATAAAATTTGTGATTCTTTACTTTTTCCCTTTGAATATTTGTTTACTTTTTTGAATCAGAACACTCAGTATGATATTCCTCATCATCCTTCATGGTCCAACATATTAATCTCCCCACATGTCGTACATGCCTTATGTTTTCCTGAAGTCTAGCCTGGGTTTCTCTGATGGTTTGCTCCCACTCACTTCCCAGTTACAGTATGTTTTCACTTCCAATGAGTCATATATTAGAACTTCATGCTACTCTTAGAAGTCAAAATATTTCCAGTTTTAAAAGCAAATTAAACATTATCAAGAATTAAAAATATTTTTAAACAAAGAAAAAACTTAAGGTTTATTTTCAGATTTATCTTTAAGCAAATCTTAAACTATTACTAATCTATTGAAGTCTTGTTTTAAACCCAGGAAATTATTGCAATATGTCTATAAATTTTAATTAACATGACTCTCTGATGAATTTTTTCTGATGAGTTTTTAAAAATAAAGTACACATTTCAATTATGGTAAGAATAAATTTATAATGGAAGCCAAACAGAGTCTGAAGAATAGAAGACTCAAGAAAATAGGTCTATGGATGAAGACTCCTTCCATACATCACCTCTCTAGCACTTGCTGTTTTCAGTATTATTGTCACCACTTCCAAACTCTAGTGTCACATGTCCTATTGTGGTGTCAGTACTATCATATGATTGTCCCACTGTCATTGCCTCTCCAACTCAATGTTTCCAAGAACTCAGCATTCATCAACTCATATCCTTTTGATATTTGTTGAACTTAGCATTGCTGATAACAATGGCTAAGTAATTCAAGTTGAAAATTTCTGTTTCTTCTTGCATTGCTGCTGTAACAAATTATCTTGAGCTAGTGCCTTACAGTACTAATTTGTTATTAGAAATCACCAGATGAAAATCAAGTTGATGACAAGCCACAGTCCTATGTGGAAGCTCTGGAGGTTAATTCACTTCTTGCTTATTTGGAATATAGGCAAATTGGTTTTTTTTTTTGGTAGTTGAAGGACTGAGATCCTCATATTGAGGGCCATTCTAAGCCTCAGAGTCATGTTTCTTGGTTCTTGGCTCATTTGTCTGTCTTCAGAGCCAGAAATGACAGGATAGAGTAGGGAAGTTCTCATATGCTATCATCATGTCACTTAAAAAACTCACATGATTTAACTGAGTTTATCTAGAAAATCTATAATCTCCACATCTCACAGTCTTTAGTGCTGGTTACATTGTAATGTCCTCTCCACAATGTAAATTTGATGTGAGATGTCTTTCTGTATGCTGTGAATATCATTCATTATTATTAAGAACTGTTTTGGCCTATGGCAGTTATCTTAGAAGTAGGCTGGGAAATCAGGGTATAGTTAGGGGAAGGGGGGCTGAATGAGGAAAGACACCATCTACCCGCCCAAGAATCAACATGGAAAGTAACACAGGTAAGCCATGAGTCACATGGCAAGACAGATTAATGGAAATGTGTTGAATTAAGATGTAAGAGCTAGCTAACAATGTGCCTAAGATATAGGCTGAACAATATGAAATTAATATAAGCCTTTGTGTGATTATTTGGGGCTAGTCATTCTGGGACTACAGGTCTGTGGTTCTGTACCACCAGACAGACAGGGGCTAGAAAATATATTCTACATAAATTTTAACTTTTCCTTTTTGAACTAGTATTTTTAGATGATGACACCTTTATGGAGCTTCTCTGACCTTCTAAAGTATTCTTTGGCTACAGAAGCTGATGGAGATGGCCGGCTCCTTTTTATATCTTAAAATATTTATTGGCTTTATTATGTACTTGGCATTTGGACATGTTCTTGATCATTTCTGCTGTGTCTTAGGCTAGATAAGTTATAAACAATGAAAGTTTGTTTTAGGCTAGATAAGTTATAAACAATGAAAGTTTGTTTAATTCAGGCACTGAAGACATGTCTCAGTCATTAAGAGAATTTGTTGTTATCAAACTTGTGTAACTACAGTTTTAGAGGAGTCAATAGTATTGTTTCTGTCGTTCATGGGCAGCAAGTATGTACATGGTGTATATATATATACACACAAGCAAAACACTCAAAATAAAACAAAATGGATAAATATATTTTAAAAGTTTATTTGATTCATATTTTGAGGTCTGGGAAGTACAAAATTTGAGAAGCTATCTCTAGTGGGGGTCCTACTGCTGTGTCATACATGGAAAGAAAGGCAAGCAGGGTCACTAGCCAAAAAGAGAAATAACTCCTGTGAGAAAGACAATGATACATTCAAGAGGGTGGGGCTCTCATGACTTAATCACCTTTCAAATGTCCCACCTCTCAATAGCATTATAAAGGCAAGTAAATGTCAACATGAGTTTATTTTTTTGGGGGGGTGGTCATTCTAATTATAGCATACTGCATGTCTTCTTTGCCCAATTAAATGCTAAGAAAGTTGATGTTTTATCTATTAACCTCCAGAAGTCTAGACCAGTGTCATGGATCTTGTCATTATTCAAAAATATCTTTATTTTGACTGATAAAATTATTAAGAATCTCTATCACAGAAGAGCATTTGCCTTCCATGTGCAAAGTCCCAGGTTTAATGCTCAGCACCAAAATATTTAATATGCATACATATATAACTGAAAAAGAAATCTCTATCATTCAGGAATCAAATTATGAACTTATCACAGATAAAGAGAAAATGAACTCAGAGAAACAGTGCAAAATTAGAGGGCTGGAACAATCATCTAGTACTGGAGGAAGAGATAAGAAGTAGAAGCTGAGACCATGGATGGATGGGGGGCTGACCAATGAGAAGTGAATCATGGAGGAATCAAATCCACTATCAAATATATCAGATATGGGTAAGTCACAGAACGAAGCACACACACACACACACACACACACACACACACACACACACACACACGTTCCTTTCCTCTTGCACTCTCTAGTTTCTTTTTCATTAGTATATATTGGCTAAACCTAGCTGGAAACCAGTTGACAAGGGGTTGTTCGATGTGTTGAACGAACAATGGACCTCAGAATGAGGGAAAGTGATCTAGGCAGAGTCCAGAAAGACTTAAGAATACTTCTTGGCTATTACTCAGAATGTGAGATATGGAGTAGTAGTTATGTCCGATAATCACAGTAGGGAGATCATGTAGTAGATCTTGCAAATGTGTGTTGAACTGTCCATCCAAATTCATACCAAAAAAGTTAAAAGCCCACAATTATAAACCTCTGTTGCCTAGAGTGATAACTTCCAATAATGCACCCACAATTGACTCATCCTCTTTGTTTAATATTCTACGCCTTGACACTACTTTCCAAATAAACTACCTGCACCCAAGTCATGGGAGGCCATATTTGAGTGCTGCTGAACTGTTCACTCAGGTTCCTTTCTGCTGTTTGACAGTGGGGTAGACTAAGTTTTCTAATGTGAGATGGCTATCTTAAAGTTGTGGCGATGCTGATGAGTCTTCCAACAGACCATCCCTTTAGTTGGATGAAAATAAGACTTTCTCTTCCAGTGACTCTATAAAAGATACAGCTAGGCCCCCTTGCATGAATATTTTTTACCCAAATGAAACTCTTCCAGATTGAATTACTGTTCCATAGAGAGATGATTAAAAACAAGCCACCATGCCTAGCACTAGTATATGGTAACCCTAAACAAAATTTTTGTTATTCTATTGACTTTTCAGAACTTGGAAGAACAAACACTGTTTCAGAGACCATCTTTCCAGATTTTACTATGCAAGCAAAAAGATTAATAAATGCATTTCTAATTTGGCAATCTGAAGTTTGTTTACTTGATCTGTGACTGCCTCACATCACACTGCTCAATAAGTACTCTTACATAACATATTTATTAGAGGATTAATAATGACATCACCAAAGAAAACTTTAGCTCTTAGCCGATGAAACTTCCTGAGGAGAAAACATCTAGCCATTCTAGGTGGGCTTTCACCATGATGGAAAGAAGGTGAAACATATTATTGACCCTCCAGGTCTCAACTCTTGCTTTTCTTCCAGCTGCACACACAACTAGCCCACCCTCTTAGTCCTTTATCTTTCAGAACTGACCAGACATGACGCATGGGCCTCAGGTAAGCTCATGCATGCTTACAATTATCATCAGCCTCATATGATTACTAACAAGGGAGCAATGAGGCCTACAATGAGGCTCTTTTCCTCCTGGATCCTTCAGATATGCAGCACCTCAGCCAGATGCATGTTTAGTTTTGTGAAGAGTGTTCACATTTCTGTGACACATCTTCATTACCAAGGGAAAAGGCAACACGAACATGAGGTTCACTTGGTTTCCATGTGCTTCAATCCACAGCCTGTGGCTTCCAGCTCTTCCTGTTCTCCTTTCCCAACTGCCTGCCTTATCAATGCTACACTCCAGTGCTAGCTATTGAGGAAAGCAGTTTCATGAAGTTTCAACTAGCTCTCACAGTTTGGTTCAGTCAAATCCCCATAGCAAATCCCTTGGTAAAGGAGAAAAGTAAAGGAGAGAGAGAGAGAGAGAGAGAGAGAGAGAGAGAGAGAGAGAGAAGTCTCCTGACTTAGCTGTTCTATGTGATTTAACTCTAGCTTATATAGTTGGAAACAGAAAATTTCTAAGACAATTTGATTAGATGGTCTATAGTTGTGCTGTCCAATATGGCAGCGACTAGTCTCATGTGACAATCAAAATTTAAATTAATATATATATATACATACATACATACATAAAGGTACAATAAGTGGCACTCACATGTTGGTAGTAACCAACAGCTGTCTAACTGGAGGGAAATCATGTCTGGGACTAGAAACCTAGCTAGCTGCTCAGGGTTAGTGCAGTCATAGGCTTTAGAAAAGAGTCTACTACTGTTACTTTGCTAGATCATCATCATTGCTTACTACAGCCTAAATCTTATACCTTAGATAAGTATAGCTACCTCCCCTCAAAGAAGTCCCTCCTTATTTCAAATGGACATTGTTGCAGCAAAATACACTAGACACATAATCGAGATCAAGAAATTACAGGAAGTCCAGCCCCAATGAGTACATCTTTATTACAATTCTATAACTATGGCTCAGGGAAATTTGAGGAAGAAAGAGCAGAAAGATCATGAAAGCCAGAATGCCAGAAAGCCTATTGTCTGCTGTGAAATGGACTTCCTTAAACATGGCTGCATATACAAGACTAAAACAATGGCAATATCAATGGACATGGTAATGTGGAAGGGGGAAAATTTGTGGGCCCCATCCCTAGACAAAGAACTACAGATAACTACTGAGAGAAGGAGAATTAACCTTTATTGGTTGTCCAGTGCAGAGGAGTCAGCACTGAAACCATGCACAAACAGCAAAAACAGACTTAGTAGGTTGTATTTATATATTTGTGCATATATATGTGTGTGTATCGACATATATGTGCATGTATGTTATATGTATATATGTAACAATACATATGTGCTTATATATATGTAACAATAATAACCAAAGAAGAAGAGGCTATCTCTTGAGAGTGGAGGCCATGAGAGGGGTTGAAGGGAGGGTACCTATGAGGAGTGGGTAGGAGGAAAGGGGAAAGAGAAAGTGATGCAATTTTATTTCAATTAAAATATATTTTAACAAATTTTTAAAGGATGCGATTCAGTAATTGATGCCCATTAAACTAATTATGGGATAAGATTAATGGCAAAACCATTGTCCCTAGCCACCATTTTCTCTCTTATCCTTTGTCAAGACAGTGGCAAGGTAAAAAGTCAAGTAATCAGCAGGAATGGAAGTATTCCTTTCCATTTTCAGCCTGAATATTAACTACCCTTTCTTTGTGATTAACCCTTCCACCTTTGTTACCAGCTAACCACCAGACTATAGTTCTTGTAGGACCCTCAAGAGGGGCACTACTATGTGATATGCCAGATATGTTGACAACTGATGTACTAGCAAAAACCACTAAGAAAGGTTGAAATTATGGATATTAACACTTAAGAGGGGAAATGGTCTATTTAGTTGGGAAAGTTGCATTTTTATAGTTGCCTCTATTTTGATGCCACATTTAACCCTTAATTCTTGCTGCTGTACTCATATGTGAAAGACCCGTATCAGGCCCCTATGCCTTTGTAAATTGGTAGTTTCTGTCCTAATGGTTTTCCTGTTGACAAACAGGACACCATGTGTCTTAGTTAGGGTTTCTATTGCTGTGAGGAACCATCATGACCACCACAACTCTTATAGAGGAAAACGTTTAATTGAGGTGGCAGCTTCAGTTTCAGAGTTTTAGTCCATTACCATCATGGTGGGGAGCATGGTGGTGTGCAGGCAGACATGGTGATGAAGCAGGAGCTGAGAGTTCTTACATCTTGACTCACAGGCAACAGGAAGTGCTCTGTTTCACTAGGAAAAGCTTGAACATATGTGAGACCTCAAAGCCTGCCTCTACAGTGACACACTTCCTCCAACAAGGCTACAGCTACTCCAACAAAGCCACATCTAATAGTGCCACTCAGTTTGGGGGCCATTTTCTTTCAAACCACCACCACATGTAAAAGAAGCTAAACATCATGGCCACAACATTGTTGCAAAAGTATCTTAATTTATCTTAATGGTTTTTCTTTTTTCTTTTTTTTTTTTAAATAGCATTGTGTCCTTACTCACATGAGATCTCTTATCATAAACTTTGAATATATGATCTAGTCCTCAATTTTAACAATCCATAACTCTGATTTGATAATTCTCTCTGCATGATTAAAGTGCCTACAACTATTTATTTCCAGTGTATGAATGAAAATATTTCCTAAGCAAGACTTCAGAGTGACTAAGAGTCTAGGTGCTCCAGGGAAACTCACTTGACCATGGCTCTGTCTTGAATAAGATTCTAACATTTCTGTTTATATTTTCTTGCTTGAAAAATGGGGTTGATTACTTTGAATGAAAAAAACTACACTTATAAATCACTTTATCATAATAGTAGCAATCAAACATTGTCATTACTATTCATTTAGACTGTATTCTGTGTTCCTGGATGGAGTTTACCTTTATATAATAAAGTGGGCATTTTCCCTTTGTGAAAATAATGTGGCATCAGTAATTTATAGAGGATATTCAAAACATAATGGTGTTTATTCTATGATTTACATGTTACATGATTTCTAGTCTAACTATGAAACATTCTTATCTATTCTCTAATGTGTGGCTAGTGAGAATATCCATAAGAACATTATATAGCGCAAGCTGAAGAAATAGTAGGTAATTTCCCTACTGTTTAAGACATCCAAAATGTTGAGGACCTACTGTGTGTCAGGTGACAAAGTAAAAACAAAGCAAAGGCTCAGACCTCCAACAGTTTCTACTTTGAAAATAAAGTCAGTAAATTAAGCTAATTGTCTCCTGCTTGTTACCCCAATACAGAATTTGTTAGATGGTACTGTGAATCCAGGTTTGAGTAATGACAAAACATATTTCAAATTAAAAACAAGCAAAAATGTCCATGCAATTAAAAGGCAATACAGCTGTCCAATTAGTGATACCATCATAAGCCACATAAATTTATCTCCTGAAACAAGAGTGTTGTCCCTTTTTGTATTTTCATTTTTCTCCTTAAATTAAAAAATAAATTGATACTGTACTGAATGCTATAGTCCCATGAAAGAACTATGAATTCCTAAAAAAAAAAAAATGGAAGAAATGGTACAGACCAAACAAGACACTACGTAAAAGACTAAACATGATGGCCATAACATCATTGTGAAAGCATCTGTACCATATCTGAGTGGGCTGTTTCACATGAGATCTCTTGCTAATTGAACTAAGGGCCTACACCCTCTCAAGGTATATTTTACTAATGAGCTCCCCTGGAGTATCAGCTTAATCCCTAGTAACTGAAGTCAGTGAAACTATGGCTTGCATTCCTTTGGGCCTTTTAAAATCTTTACCCAGTGCTTGTGTGTGTGTGTGGGGGGGTACAAATCCATCCCAGAATGAATCACGGCAAAGTCATATAAAAACCATGTTCATATGCCTTGGTGAGTAAGCACTGCGGAAGCAGTTAAGAACACAAATTCTAGAGTCCTACCACCACCACTTGCCAGCTGTGTGAACTTGGAAGTGACTTAAACTTTCCAAGCCCCAAATAAGCTCCTCTGGCAGTCTGGCACACACAAGGTTTTTGAGAACTTCTTTCCAGATCTCGATATTGTATCTTTCTGGGCTCCCATCTTCCCATTTATAAAATAAGGATTAATAGAAGTTTCTTTACCTCTGTGAGCTAACATGCACCAAGGGATTTTGTAAATCATGAAGACCTGAACAAGTGCAGTTGTGTTGTTGCTGCTACTGTTATCAACATTAGTACTATGAGCTATGGCTACTGAATTATACAAAGTGACACTAGGACCTCTCAATAAAAGGCCAAGCATTTACCAGCTAGCAGAAGTCACTCTAGAATTTTTACCAATTTTGAAGCCAAGAGATTTGTTGGCCTCATTATAACTTTAAAAGCCTTTAAATTTTGCGCATGTTAAAAATAATCTTTATTTTTAAAATTTATGTTGGTGTGGTAGAACAGAATAATTGTTTAACTATGTAAAGCAGTGTTACATTTGGTTATGCTGCATTTGTTTACCTATGTAAAGATGTGTTGCAGTTGTTTTATGTTGCCTATCTAAGGCACTTGATTGGTCTAATGAAAAGCTCAACGGCCAATAGCTAGGCAGTAAAGGATAGGTGGGGCTGGCAGCCAGAGAGAATAAATAGGAGAAGGATTCTAGGCTTGAAGGAAAATAAGGGAGACTCCAGGAGCCAACCAGGCAGCCAGATAGTCAGCCAGATATGGAGGAAGCAGGAAAGTAGGCCATACACAATGAAAGAAAGATAAAAAGCCCCAAGGAAAAATGAAGAGGAAGAGAAACAGATTAAATAAGTTATCATAGCTAGTGGGACAAGCATATGATAAGGTCAAGCATTCATAACTAACAGTAAGCCTCCATGTCATGATTTGGGAATTGGTGGTCCAAGAAAGCAAAAGCCTGCTATATGTGGCTTTGGGGCTGAGGACACAGAGCAGTGATAGAGCACTTGTTTAGCATGAACAAAGCCCTGGATTCAATCTCCATTACAATCTAAAAAAAAGACTTTGAAATGTTTTCACTTTCATAAGCAAAACATTGAATAGGAGCAACCAGACAGATGGGATCACAGAGTTGAGTGGCTCCAGGGCCTGCTAGAATCACTTAGGTCATGTTAAAGAAGCCCAGTACCTGAGCTACATACCCAGACTAATTACACAAGGATCATGAAGGCAGATGCAGATAACAGGCTTTTGAAAAAAATCCCCAGGTGATTCCACAGAACAGCCAAGTTTGAGAGACTGGCTTTGATAACAAGTAGCCCAGATACTACACAGAGTTCTCAGAATGGCATTATGTCCAAAGCAGAACCCAAGGTTCCCCCAAATCCAGAAAAATGAACTAGGAATCTGAGCACCGTAAGGCTGGCTGGCTGAAGTCACAGATGTCAGAATATTAAAGAACCTCAATGGGCCATCAGATGAGATCATGTACCCTATGAGGAGGGAAAACACATCTTTTTGTTTGTTTGTTTGTTTTACTATTATGAACAAAGAAGTCACACTTTCTATCCTGTATATCCTTATTCAAGGTCCCTTCCCCCTCCCACCACATCAGGTCATTCTCTCTTCTCCACAACTCCCCATCCCCTCCCTGGGCAGACGGCAGGCAGTCCCATGGTCCCACTGTCCCAATATTGCTTAGTTCAGCCCCCACTCCTGGCAGATGAAGTTTTCTCCACCCAACCTCAAGACTGAGTCAGGTGTTCCTCTAGGGGGAGTGGGATCTAAGGTGTTTCTGATCCCAAGCTGTTCAATGGTTGTGGGGAAAATACATCTTTCAACAGGAATCCTTGGCAAGGTACAGCCTCCTCACGGAAGCCTATAGAAGCGTGGAAGGGTAGCATTTATTATACTGGAACTCATTGATTCAGACAATGACAGTGATGATATATGAATTGTGGGAAAAGGCCCATGCTTTGGAATACCTCTAAGCTTTAGTCTGTGGTCACAAATCAATCAGCTAACTACCATCACGAGAGAGGTGTTATCCTTACTATCAAGAACATGAACAGATGAAACTAGAAGCAAGAGTCCAATTCAGGATCTGACAATGGCCCTCAACGATTCCTAGCACAGTGTAAACATACCTTAAGCACCTACTATGTATGATTTTAGCTTGCCTTAAAATGTATACACATAATTGAGTTTTAGAAACCATTATTACAATTTCCACTGATGTCTGGAATTGCTTCGCCTGTTTCAGTGTTTTTATTACACAGAGAGAAAAGGGAAGGGATCCTGAAATCTGATGACCAAAAGGATCTTTGTTGGGTCCAGGGATACAGTTCAGCAGTAAAGCACTGACATATGATTGCACATGGCTCTGTGCTCAATTCCCAACACCACACATAAAAAAGTGTCTTTATCTCCCTTGTGCTAAATGGTCCCCAGTTATTTCAATGCCAATTGAATAATGCAAGATCTTTGTTTTCCTCCTATTTATTCTCATACTCAAGATGACATGCAGGCCAGGAATGGGGCACAAGAAAAAGGGAGTGTGAGCCTGTGAATTCATTTACTGCTCAACAGCCTCTACAGAGATCTCTCTCACCCTGGAAAGTCCCTCCATGCAATGTCTAATGTTGACTGCCATCCTGATGAAATTTACAATCACCTCAAAAGCAAACCTCTGTGAGAGAGAGTTTTAAAATCAGGTAAATTGGGGTAAGAAGAGCCACTTTAAATGTCTTGGAGTAAATAAAAAGAATAAAGGAAGCCAAATAGTAGCAGTCATATCTGTTTGTTAACTGTGGGCACAATTTGATAAGCTGCCTTGTGCTCCCATTGCCATGACTTCCTTGCCATAATCGACTATATCCTGGCACTGTGGTTCAAAATAAAATTGTCCTGTCCCCGTCTCTCCCTCTCCACCCTTTCCTCCCCTCTGTGTATCTTGTCACAACAATAAGAAAACTAACTAACATGTTCAGTATCTAATTGAAACCCAGGGCTGAAGCCTGCATGGTCTTTTGTCTTAAAATGCCATCCAACCTTGGATAAGTTCTCTTCAGCTATCACTACCAAGTATTCTTCATCAGGTATCTATCCGGGTTCTTCAGGCCATAGTCTTTGCTGCTTTGTCTCTTCCCATGGCTCTCAATGCAGCCACCCATTAGGAACCCAAGGGCCATTTAGAATTCCTACTGACCACATAAGAGCCGAGAGCAACTTGGGAGACAGATCCTGAGCTTTTCTTTGCCTAAATGCAGTTCCACCAGTCCTCATCTCTATACTTGTCCTGTGTCAATATGTAGACCCTTCAAGGACTCCTTACAGGATTTCAAGTAAAAATAAAGGGGGGGGGAATACAGTGTCCTCTGCCATCAGCACTCCCCATAATCTACTCAGAATCTCTTTAATTCCTTGTCACTATTTTACCTTCTAGGGAAAGTCACAGCCCAACAGAAGTGATTTTATACCCAGGTGTAAGGCTAGGATTTGGGGGAGTTGTGAGATTAGCTGACCTTCTGATCTGATCAATGTCATAGTGAAATTCAGAATTTCAGTTTCACAGACATAAGATGGACATAGAGGAAGGAGGGCAGCACTGGGTTTGGTAGTAGAGGACCACAGCCAAAGGAGACAGGTATCATCCTTTTAGCCCACCTATTGCTTCATCAACATCTTTCCTACAAGGAAGAATGGATGCTCGAGAAGAAAGCATGAGAGGGTAAGGGAAAAAGCAGCGCAGGTTAGAGAAGCAAAATTGTAAAGCAACGTATCACTGAAAATGTCTGCAGCACAGGGAGATCTCTAAAGCTGGGAATTATAGCTTATGAGCTCACCAAGCTGTTTCAAATGTGTAATTGTTTCCAAATGGCGAAGACAATTTGGTAGGAATGAAATTATAACCATCTTCCACTATTATGTCATTCACTCTCTGGAAAATAGAATAGTTGTACCTAAAAGGAAATCTCCCTCAAAGAGAAAGAAATAAGGCATTAGCCTAGGAAGAAAGAACTAGGGAATGGAGATGAATAGTGCCCCACCAGAACCAATTTTGGCTTCCAATAGACTAAAAACAGCTCTCACAAAAATCATCTAGCAAGTCAACCGGATGAGTTAAAGTCTGAGGATTCTTTCAGTTGGCTGGTGGCCTCTGAAAGAGTGTCCGACCCACCTCTCCCTGCTGACAAGAGCTACTGAGTCATTTTTCAGGCTTCCAGGGTGAAGCTACTGTGTTTGCATTCTAGAGCTAGGGAACTATTGTCCCTAGCATCGTTGCCGGTGTTTCCTCATTTCCTCTCCAGGTCTTAGTGACAGGTTTAACTGTAGTCTGATACTTGTTGCCCAGATCTTCCTAGCCCCATAACTCTGATCTAATGACTTAATTTCTTTGATACACAGTTTTCCATCTGTAAACTGGGGTGAAATAGATACCCACCATGAAGAATTCAGGAGAAAAATACATGAGATAATGTTTACCGTCACTAAAAGGGCCTGGTGCAGATTAGGGTCTAAGTATGCATTAGTTTTCCTCACATTAGTCTATCCATTATCCCTCCAGTCTCCTTTCTCACTTGGCACAGGGATGCACCATAAGACCTAAAGTACACTGGAAGCTCCTTATCCACACAATCCTGGGTGGTACCTATCAGAAGGAGGGTTAATGAGAAAAGGGCACATTGGAGAAAGATCTGTGAGATCTCTATTCAGGTTTATAGATGAAGGGGTATTTGGCTGAATGTTGAAGGGGAATGTGTTTCCAAGCATAGGTGGGGAGGTGATCCCAATAAGCAGAGGGAGGGAGCATTTGACTGAAACAGAGAGAGAAGCAAAGCCAATGATGGGGATGCTAAGGAGCAGGTGACTACTATGGGCATGGGGGCACATTCAGCTCTATTCTACCATGGGACAAGGAAAATAATACTTTCTTGTTGTTTTGAGGCAGCAGGATCGTCCTTATATAGCTCTGACTGGTCTTAAACTTGTTATCCTCCTGTCTCAGTTCTTTAGTGGGACATGTAGCTCTGAGGTAACTGCGTGATCTGAACCAAGCTATGTTCAGTGACTCTCAACATTAGGGATTCTACCATTGTTTATTTTTACTGTATAGATGCACAGATAACAAGCAACAGAGTCTCACACAAGAGGGGTAAGATGGTTAAAGAAAAACCATTCATGGAGTGCACAACTGTGATCTGGACACTTGGGAGGTGGAGACCAGAAAATCAGAAGTTCAAAGTCAATCTCAGCAATAAAGTAAGTTTAGCCAGAGCAGAAAGAAATGTAATATAGAGACTACACATATAAAGTTTTTGGCTATAAAGCTTGAGTTTAAATCATAGTTTTGCTCTCTCTCTGCCAAATTTAAAGAGAACGTTATTAAATATTTGCCAGGATGGTGGACATAGGCCATACCAAGGATTGGCAATCTCTTTTAACTGTTCCACTAAGAGCAAGCTGCACAAAGCAAGCTTTATTGTGCCTCAGTTTGTTCATTTGCAAAACAAGCTAATAATATTGCCAATTGCAAAGCATTATTAGAGGGTTTTAAAGGCTTGGTCTTTTTAAGGGTATAGGGCAATGGTTAGAACATAGTGATTGCTACCAAAGTGACTATCAGCGCGAATAAATCCTTACAGAAAGGTCTGAGAAACAGCAAAGAATTCCTATTTAGCTCTTTCAAAATCACAAAAACATGGAGCTGGAGTGGCAAAGGGTGCTTGCTGAATAATCCTAAGAACTGGGGTTCAGAACCTGGCATCCATATAACAAGTCAGGTGTCCTATAATTCTAGTGCTGAGGAGTCTAATGCTTTCTTCTAGTCTACAGACACACACACGCACACACATAAAGAAACAAAATCTACAAGTAAAACAAAATAAAAACTCCACACACACACTCATATAGACACACATAAAGAAACAAAATCTACAAGTAAAACAAAATAAAAACTCCCTGAATCACTGAATTCTGAAAATCATTTGCCTTTTGTGGGTTGTGTTTGTAACACATGATGGGTGAAGTGGCAAAGGAAGATCATATCATAGCATGTGCGGGGTCAAATCTCATATCTCACCAGATTTTTGTCCTAAGAATGGGGCCAGGAGTATTGTTTTAGCTAGAGTTTTTAGCCAGGTTATACCTTGGGTCAAATACCAGGGTTACCCAGAGGACTATTTACAACACAGAATGCTGGGCTCCTTCTAGAGTTTCTGACTCATCAGGATTAGGATGATCCTAGATTCTTTACTTCTAATAATCCCAAAGGTGATGCTGATGGTCCATATCTTGAGGCCACATATTTAGAACCGCTGTGCTAAAAAACAAATTAATCAGTGCCATTCTTTGGATCCAGAGTGTCATCTGAAGTCACATGCATTAAAGACCGGGTTACCAATCAGATGCTATTGGGAAGTGATGGAAACCTGCCTACTGGGAGGTCTTTGGCAGCGTGCTCCTGGAGGGGACAATGCACTCCTTGATTCCATTCTTCCTTTTTCTCCTTTCGTCCTACCATGAGTTGAATTTTTTTCACTGCCACCCATCCCCTGTCATGATGTGCTGCCTGACAATGGGCCCCCAAAAGAAATGAGGCCTGAAGCCTTCCAAACTACAAGCCCAAATGAATATTTTCGCTTTTTGGTTGCTAGGTATTCTGCTTCAGTAACAGAAAACTGATCCCAACATAGAAAGCTGGAGTGTGAAATAGACAAACATATACTCTAAGCAATGTCTTAGCTGCTTTCTACTTATGTTTGCTCCAGAGTCACAAGATCTCCTATTTACCTGCCTTTGTCCCCTGCCATCCCTTCTCTCTTCACCCCACCTCCCTCCTCCTTTCCTCTTTTTTTTTATATTTTTGAGAAAGGATTTCACATAGTACTCAGGTCTTTAATTTTTTTAGTTCTTTATTTTCAAAAGATCTATTTCTGATGGTTATCTTTCATTTAGATCAGTGGTTCTCATCCTGTACCCTCATGGGGGTCACATATTAGATATTTACATTATATTAATAACAGTATCAAAATTACAGTTATAAAGAAACAACAAAAATAATGTTATGGTTGAGGGGGTCACCACAGCATGACAAACTGTATTAAAGGTCACAGTATTAGGAAAGTTGAGAAACACTGACTTAGATCATCTTTTTCAGCTACATATTCACTTTCCTTTCTCATCTTCCTGTGGTTGGAAGAAAACACTGGAACATAAAATGGAAGGTTTGGAAGCTTGTAGACTCTGCTACTTCTTAACCAATAATGTCTCATATTTACTCACCGGTAATGCGGGGCCAATTGATTTTTGTCCTGCTAATCCCCCAGTGTTGAGTTACTGTCTCAAGGAGGTGATCTGTGTGAGCAGAGTTTATATGAGCACTGCATGTCACAGCAGGATTTGTATACCTTGAGACTTATCAAGGGCTTTGTCTCTGCCTCTTTATGTCTTCGCAGAGCTGTACAAACAGTGGTTATTAAAGTTCGGTCCCTAGAGTAGAAACAACACTAGCACTTGGTAAATTGTTAGATACATCAGTTCTCAGGCTCTGCCCCAGACCTACTAAATCACTGACTCTGGGGCAAGGGTCCAGTTGTGTTTCATAAGCCTTCTAAGTAATTCTTTTTTAAAAAATTATTATTTTATTATGAATAAATTCATATTTTTTAATCCATGTATATCCTTGTTCAAACTCCCTTCCCCCTCCTGCTCCTTCCAGTCAATCATTCTTCTCCATATCACTTTATCTCCTCCCCAGCATGGGCAGGAGGTCTCAAGGTCCCAACATTTTATATTTAAGAATCCTGGTTTGGTGGCTACAAATGTAAAATGTAGATACAATCCCCTGGGTTCAAATTTCATCTCTACCACTTCCCAGGAGCTAACAGTCCTGGGAAAGTTATATATCTCCGTGAGTTCCAGCTTCTAGATCTGGAGAATGGAACAAGATGAGGACTTCCCCTACATATATCTGGTTGATGGTTGATGATTAAGCAGGTGGCTAAGTTTAAATCAAATCAGCTAGAGACTTGGCATATAACAGACTAAGTATATCATGTCTTTCTTTCTCTCTTTCTTCCTATCACATCTTTCTTTCTCCTGTTCTCTTTTGCCTTTTTCTTTCCTTCCTTCTTTCTTTTCCTGCCTCTCTCTCTCTCTCTCTCTCTCTCTCTCTCTCTCTCTCTCTCTCTCTCTCTCTGTATGTGTATGTGTGCACACACTTGTTTATATGTGTGGGTGCAGGTGTACATGTTCCATAGAATACATGTGGAGTCTGAGGACAACCTTTGGGCGTTGGTCCTTGCCTTACCACCTTGTTTGAGACAGCCTCTTTGCTGTTATGTAAACAGAGCTAATTGGCCTGAGAACATCTGGAAAAACCCGTCTCCTCCTCTCATCTCCTGGTAGAGGTGCCTGAGATTGTAGATGCCTGTGTTTTTACATGGGTCTGGTGATCTAAACTCAGACTGTCAGACTTTCATGACAAACACTTTCACCCTCTGAGTCATCTCCCCTGCCCTGTGATTTTCTTATTTTATATCTTTGGTTGTAAGCCTAGCCTTTTACAGCTGAGCCATCTCTCCAGTTCCACCATTTCCTTTTACAAAGCATGATGGCTCCCTGGATACATGTCTCCACATCTACTCCCTGAAGGATTGCCATCTGTGTTTTTAGTATGTTGGGAAGCTTTTTATTCATTTTGTGTATAAGTGTGTATATTGGTTTTCTTGGTCTAGGTTGTTAGTGATGTTTCTTCCTGGTAGATTTTTATTTTATCTAACAAAAAGTGTCTTGCTCTTTCCACTGTTTTCTGTTTAAGAAAAGTCTTATCTCTGTGTATTTAATATTGTCTTTTTATAAATGCATTTGCTAGTCTCATTCCTAATGAACATACATTGTATTGTATAACAATATTCTTTTGGCAGTTGTACACACCGAAATTGAAGCCCTTTCTAGGCATGATGATGCAAACCTTTAATTTCAGTAACTGGGAGGTGGGGACAAAAAGATCAGCAGTTCAAGGTCATCTTCAATTATATTTTCCTCTGGAGGTCAACCTGTACTATATAAAACCCTGGGTAAAATTGAAGGAAGAAGAAAGAGAAGAGAAAAAAGAAGAGGAAGGAGGAAGAGGAGGAGGAGGAAAAGAAGATGAAGAGGACAAAACAAAACTCAAAACACCATGGGGGAGCAGTATTGAAGCATCAGTGCTGAGGCCCTTCCACTCCCTTCCTCACACACCTATCCCATAAGCTTCCAAAGATCCTCTCTTTCTGGAAAAAAAAAATGCTGCTTCATTTGACTATGTTCTTTTTTCAATGTCTATATGGAAATAACTTCAAGAAGATACTGTGGAAAACAAACACCAGAATAAATCCCCATACATTTGGTCATAGGACAAAGATACTGAGACCATTCAAAGGAAAAAGGACAGTCCTTTCAACAAATAATAATAGAAAAAATGGGATGTCTACAGGCACAAAAATAGCCCTCAGTGAATCAAAGTTCGCTCAAATATAAGAGCTAAAACTATAAAATTCTTAGAGGAAAAAATAGCAGTGAATCTTTCTGACATTGGATTTGGCAAAGGGAATTTCTTGGATCTAATACTAAATTGTAGACAATAAAGGTAAAATATATTAATAAAGGTAAAATATATTAATTATACCTCATCAAAATTAAAAGCCTGTATTTATGAAAAGATACTAAGAAGAGTGAAAATAGACACTATTTGCCAATATCCATAGTATATAAATAATTACTAGTCAACAACTCAAAAGAAAAAGAAAAAAACCAATTTTTAAAATGAGAAAATGATATGAATAGATATTTCTCCAAATAAGAGATAAAATAGCTAATAAGTGTCCCCCAAAGAGGCTGAAATCACTAATCACTAAGGAAATGCAAGTCAAAACCACAGTAAGATGTTACTTCATTCCTACTACCCAAACAAAAGAAAACAATAAGTGTTGTCAAGGATGTGGAGAACCTGGAATTTCTCTGCTTTGCTTGTAGGAATGTGAAATGTATAGCCACTACCAGAAACAGGCTGGCAGTTTCTCAAAAATGCAAATGACCCAGCAATTCTAATCCTAGGTGTCTAATACCAAGAAATAAAAGCATGGAGTCAGTTATTTGTATGCCTAGGCTCATAGCAGCATTATTCACAGTAGCTAGAAGACAAACAACCATAATGTCCAGGAACAGATGAATGAATGAACAAAATGTGGGACATGTACATACAACTGAATATATTTAGACTTCAAAATGAATGAAAATCTGATACATGACTACAACATAGATGGCTAATGAAAATATGTTAAATTAAATAAACCAGACACAAAGGGATAAACATTATGTTTCCACTTATGGAAGGTGCCTGGAAGAAGCAAATTCATACTCGCTTAAAGAATAAAAGTTATAAGGAGAATAAGTGCAGGGACGATGAAAATATTCTGGAAATGAATAGTGGCATTAGTTTCACCAAAAATATGATTGTACTTAATGACAACAAACAGTATATTTTAAATTGCTAACATTGGGGCTGGCAAATAAAGGCAAGTCTGATTGCCTGAGTTTAGTCTCTGGAATTCACATGATGGAAGGAGAGACCCAACTCTCATAACACGTAAGTTGTAAGTTGTCTTCTGAACACACATACACACATACACTAAATGAATATAAATGATGATAACTACTATAATTTATATATATGTTTTACTATATTAAACACTATGGACAATGACACAAAATATACATATGAAAAAGACAGACTGGAGAAAAATTAAAGGAAAGATCAATGAGAAGGCTCAGTGGGTAAATGCACTTGCCGTGCAAGCAAGATGACCTGAGTTTGATCCGTGGACCCTACATAGAAGTGAAAGGAGACAACAAACTCCGCATGGTTGTTCTCTGACTCACTTCCCAACATGTGCTATGGCAATACTGCCCCATCATCAATTCATAAACTCAAATCATCATAATAGTATTAATAATAAATGAAGGAAGGGAGGAAAACTGACACCTTACCTTTTAGGGATGTAACCAGAATGACATGAAAACAAATAATGACAAGAAATATCTTGTATGCCCATAAAGCTTCTTCACCTTTGCCAATACGGCCACACTGCCCACCAGAGAAATGCATTCTGGAACAAAATAAGAGAGACAACAGATCATCACAGCTGCCATAATCCTAACGCAGTAATGACCCAAGGTCACTGCTCAAGTAAGATCACATCCATGGTGCTTTCTTAGTAGTGGCATAGTTATAATTGTAGTGTTCTCACATGGTAGACTTTGTGGACTTAGAGAAAATACATGCAAAATACCGAAAGAACAAATTAACAACTAAACCATTTCATACATAATTATGACTACTATATAAGGCTTGTTAGAGACAATGCTAACAATCAGGCATCATAGAAGCCTCTGAATAATCTACCTCATGTGTTTCTAACAGTATCAAAGGAAAGCTACACTGCATTTACTTCTTATTGTGACTTATCTTATTGTCATTGCATTTCTAGTAGTCAGCATAGCAACATTTTTAAATGCAAAGTTTACATCAGATTTTATTGAAAAGTGTTATTTACCATTTACTTATTTATTCATTTAACCATTCTTTACTTAGGACCAATACATTCCAAATAAGACATTAAGGCTGAATTGGAGGTAACTAGATGCGATATATGTGGTAGAGACAGGGCTCAGACATGGGGAGAGCTAAGCACACAAAGAGAACTGGAGGCTTTAAGACTGTGTCATGCTGCTAAAGCTGACAAGGAAAGCCAAGAGAGGAAGAAACCAGCAAGACATTTACAGGCTCAGGCACAAGGAGACATGGAGACCCAGTGAGCACACTGCTTCTACTCAGTCAGAGGTGTAGTCACCGTGACCAGGCTGTGTACTCCCAGCTACCAAAACTCCTGGCCAAGGTGCCTATGAATCTAGCCACCACAATAACTACAAACAAGATAGTGTGTGCACACACCATGGAGAACACTAGAAAAAAAAATGAGCTCAAAGCTCCCAGTTCTGGTACATAATGTGAGGGTTATTGAGCAGGGCATTTCCAATGGACAAATGTGGCATTTAGCAAACTGTGATAATGGCATCAGCATGATTGAACTGCTCTGAGGAGTAATTGAGAGATCTCTGATCAGGGATACTGTGAGTACTCTACAAATGTCGGCTACACTCTTCATTCTTTTATTCACCTGTTCATTCAGCAAATCCTCCTTTTGTACTTAGTATATGCAAGGCCAGATAGTACAGGGATTAAAGTGATAAGGGATAAATAGGAAACAGAAAGCTCATCTTTATCTCAGTCTCCAGGTAAAGGTGACCATCTTCAAGAATCCTGTCATTTATTACTCACAAGAGTACCAGGACAGTGAGTCTTTCGTTGACGTGGCATGATATTGTCTTAAACCATAAAGTGATTCTGCCTTCAAAAGAGGGCTTACATTTAAAAAAATTCCTAAGTGTTTCTCTTAGCTAGGAGAATTTATCTTCATGTAGACAGAGAATAATTAAAGAGGAAGAAGAAGCTTGGAAGTACTGTATGGCAGGGATGACCAATGGCTAGTCTGTTATCCATGGTTGTTATATTTCATAGCATAACGGCTATGAGTATGCAATGATCAAATATATTGACCTATATAACAAGATATAACAAGTGTCTTCTAGAAAACTCAATTCCTTTAGGACATTTACACTGAGTCCTGGTGTTGGCTAAGAAGTCTAGCACAAGCATGGCATGGTGGCACACACTTCTAATCCCAACACTCAGGAGGGAGGAACAGGTGGATCTCTGTAAGTTTGATGCTATCCTGGTCTACAGAGCTAGTTCGAGGAAATATATGGTTATACAGAGAAACTCGGTCTCAAAAAAATCAAAAAACAAAAATGAAGCAGGAGAAAGAAGAAAGAGGATAAGGTAAAGGAGGAGAATGAGGAGGAGGAGAAGGTAGAAGAAGGAGAAGGAGAGGGAGAAGAGGAAGAGAATTTTAGTGTAGACAAAGCAAGCACAAAAAGCAAAAATGCAATTGATTTAGATTATTCTACTTTCAAAATAGTCAGAAGAAACAAATAAACCAGGAAACCATGAGTAAAAGCATAATTACACTTCTATCTGAATTCTAATAAAAGAACCACATCTGTCAAATCTCTCGTAAAGCACACACAAATATCTCCTGCATTATAGGAATAGGTTGAGCTAGGTTATATAGACTTCATATTCTGTTGAAAACAACTTAAAATTATGAGTAAAATATTAAACATGTCTGGCCAAAATGGAAGATTAAATAGGAAAGGTATCCTAAACAGTGAAGCCACATGTACCTAAATGTATAGGCCAATGGAATAAATGGGTTTCAGATGTGAAATATCAAAGAAAAGTACAGAGAAATAAAAGGCCAATGTACACTTCATTGTATACATTGTAAACAAGTAAAATTCAAAGATGGGAGAATAGGAAAATTCAGTAGTTGAAATAAGAGTTCAAACTGGTAGAAAAACATTAATGCAGGTTCAAGAAGCCCATTGGATCCCAGTTACAATAAGCAAATAAAAAGAGATCTGCATGGAAGTAGCTCATGTGAAACTGGAGAAAACTTAGGTATTCAAAAAATGTCTTGACAATGGCTAGAGGAAAATAAGGTCATTCCATTTTAAAGGAGCAACTGTTACACTGACAAGTCTCTTCTCAGAAGCCACAAGACAACATAATAATACCAACAATGTGCCCAGTGAAAATAACTTTTGTGAATTAGGACAAAACAAAGGCATTTTCAAATAGACAAAACCAGTGATTTTGTTTTCCATCACACAACAACAACAACAAACCTCACTTGAAATCAATCTTAAAACACATGCTCAGGAAGAAGTTAGACTTGAGAGGCAAGAAGGACAAAGACACTTAAAGAAGTTAGTACAGGCCAGGCTTTCCCCTAACACTCCTAAGATATGAGTCAAGTATGTGAAGGTGGCACAGTTTGCCCTTACATCTCCAGTTTTGAAAGTTTAGTGCACTCTCAGATAGACAACGCAGCCAGTCTTTCTAATTTCTTTCCACAAGAATGCATCTTTTGGTCATCTAGCTCATTCTTTGATTATCTACCCCTTGAGTTCAGAAACATGTACACATTCAACATGGCTTTCTTTGGCAAAGGGACTTATTCTCTCAAATTTGGAAATAGTCTCAATGTTTGGATTGGAAATTTAGAGGGTGTAGATTTCTATAATAAAATCGAGAAGCAAGGGAGTTAGAAGAGGAAAAAATGAGGTGTGCTTCAGGTAGGTATATTTTCTTGGTGCCAGAAATTATTCTTTGGAGACACAACCCAGAGGCCATGATTTCCCAGTCCCCAGATGTAAGGATGGCAAATCTGGTGAATCCCAATGAATTTTGACTATATGATAAAGTAATATTGTAGTTTCATATTATTTCCATAATAAAACACACTGACCAAAAGCAACCTAAGGGAAGGTTCATCTCAGCTTTCAAGTTACAGTCTACCACTGACGGAAGTAAGGGCAGGAGCCTAAACAGGAAGTTGAAGCCTGAAGATATGGAGGAACGCCATTTGTTGGCTTGCTCTTAGGCTCACCTTTAGCTAAAGTTCTTATATAGCCAGGTACACCTGCCCAAGGAATGGTGCCAACCACAATGGAATGGGCCCTCCTATGTCAATTAACAGTCAAGACGATCCTTGCAGACAAGGTAGGCTAATTTGATCTGGGGAGTCTCTCAACTGAGAGTCCCTACTCAGGTGACTTAAGGATGTGACAAGTTAACAAAGCTAACTAGGACAAGTAATAATACGATCTCACAGGGACTAAGGAAATAACAAATAAAAACACATAGTAAAGTTGAGAATGTTGCTCAGTTGGTACAGCCCTTGCCTAGCACTGGATAAAAACAGGCCTAATGATATACAAAGGTAATCTCAGTACTTGGGAGGTAGAGGCAGGAGAATCAGTTCTAGGCCATCTTTGGCTACAGAGTGGCATAGTGAGTATGGGGCTATCCTGGACTACATGGGACATTGTCTCAAAAAAGAAAAAAACCCTCACAAAAGGCCAAATAGTGGATATGAAATGAATACATGTACACATATCTCATATACCTTATTTTCAGTACTGGAGATATATATGTATACATAGGTATCTATGACACATATAAAATACATGAAATATTGTAAAGAGATATAAAGAGAAATAAAATTTAAAAATTAAAGTCTTCAAAGTAACTTGAATTTATCCTAGATAAGGCTAAAGGTACTGCTTATCCTTAAAGATAGAAAAGTTGAGTTATGCTACATGTTTTGGGGATGACTGTTAGGTCTTGCTATGTTGCCTAGACTGGTCATGAGCTCCTGGGGTCAAATGATAATCCTACCTCAGTCTCTCAAGTAGCTATAATTATAGACAACACGTCTAACTGTCGATGCATTACAATGGCTATATAAATTGTTAAAGAATAGAACCTTCAGGGGGAGAAGCCAATCAGGGGCCCGCAGTGCGGTACAGGCGCAGGCTGCAAGCTCCGTTTCTGGCTCGGGATCAGGGTCTGGTGAAGGGGCCATCAGCAGGCTCCATGTCGGGCCGCGAAGGTGGCAAAAAGAAGCCCCTGAAACAGCCCAAGAAGCAGGCCAAGGAGATGGACGAGGAAGATAAGGCTTTCAAGCAGAAACAAAAGGCGGAGCAGAAGAAACTCTCCTCGAGCTAAAAGCCAAGGCCGCGGGGAAGGGACCCCTGGCCACAGGTGGAATTAAGAAATCTAGCAAAAAGTAAGCTGTTCCTCCTATCTGAGATGGTGGTGACCCTCTTCCATTTCTATTTAAACATCTGGATCCCCTGCCATAACATCTTTGCCACCTACAGCTAGAATGAAATGTTATCCTGAAGCCTGTTGTTAAACATCTGGATTCCCTACTGTAACATCTTTGCCACCGATAGTTAGAATGAAGTGTTATCCTGGAGCCTGTTGTACATTGTAATAAACTTTTGTAAAAATAAATAAATACAATAAACAAAAAAAAGAACCTTCAGGGGTTGGGGAAATCCTAGTCAGTATAATAGATTTTCAGTTTCTTCTATGGTGAGGGTGGAGTGGGGAGAATATGGGCAACGAGACTAGAAATAGTGCATCAAGCTTTCTAATAGTGAAGAGAGAAAAATGGCGTTTAAAATAGTCAATTTAAAAGACAACACAAGGAGAATGTCCTCCTGAGCGAGGTATCACAAACCCAGAAAGATAAGCAGGGAATGTACTCACTCATTAGTGGACTTTAAACAAAAAAGCAATAAGCAAAGCATTCCCAAGCTACAAACCACAACCACTGAACAGCTTGGGATCTGAAACACCTTGGACTGACACCTTGGAGCCCATTCTCTCCAGAGGATCACCTGACCCAGTCTTGATATTGGGGTGAGGAAAGCAGATCTGCCTGGAGTGGATGCTGAACTAAGTCACTTTGGGACCTCCTGCCCTTGCTGGGGAGAAGATGGGGAGATGTGGAGAAGAGAGAGTGACTGGGAGGGGTGGGAGGGAGAAGGGAGTTTGAAGAAGGGGATACATGGATAAAAAAATGAGACTTTCTTCATAATAAAAAAAAGACAACAAAAGGGGAGGGACTAAGAATGGTTAGGAAAATAGTAGGATATGATCAATTTAAAGCCATGAGAATTTTAATTATTTATTTTATATATAAATGAACTAGATGATCCTATTAAGAGGCAAGTGTTGATAGGTTAAAAAAATACACAATACAACTTCCAACTCCATGCTACTACAAAATAGAAGCACATTTAGAACTTGTTTATTCAAAACTTGACGATAAAAGACGGGAACCTTTTGTGTCAAAATCAATCCAAAAGAAAGTAATGCTAGGGATACAGTTCACTGGAGGAGCATTTGCCTAGTGTGTGTGAGACCTTGGCTTCAATCCCCAGTATTGAAAATAAAAAAACTATTTTGCCAGACATAATGATCTATTCCTGAAATCTCAGCACTTAAGAAGTGAAGGCAGGAGGATCAGAAGGTCAAGGTAATCTTTGGCTAATATATGAAACCCTGTCTCAGAAAAATTGAATACTATATTTATATTGATATCAGAAAATATACTTTAAAACAAAAATATTACTGTGTAAATAAGACAAATCATTAAAAATTTAGTCTTATCAATAATAAAAACACTGAATATGAAAATATAAGCTATAGTTGAGGATAGTCACATTGGTATTTTATATATACATAAGGCTTGAAATTAATAAATTAAGACCTCTCTTAGGAAATTTGAAAGATAACAAAATAAACCCTAAAAAGAAAGTAATGATAAACTAAAAGCATAAAATAATGGCAAAGAAAAAAGCCAAAAGTAGAGAATTAATAAAGGTAAAGCAATTTTCTGAGAAGACAATTCTGGTAAAATTGAAAGCCAGTTAGGAGAGGGAAAGGGAGATGGAAGAATTAAAGAAGATAACCAATGAGGACAGGGATGCTATGCGATGCTATGCGATGCTATGCACATATAAAGACAAAAGGGCCTCAGTGACATCTTTATTCAATAGTTTAAAAAATCTACACAAAATGGACAAAGTCCTGGGGGAAAATAATAAGAAAGGGTCAACAAAAACTATCAAACCTGAATAAGATATACAACTATTAAAAGTCTCAAATATCTTTCTTGGGGAAAATGTATTTAAGAAAAAAAATTTGGTCTCACAAAAATTCTAATAGACAAAAGAGAAATAGAGTATTTCTTAACTAATTTTCACAACATCATGGGAAAATTTTCATATTTTAACTGCATACCTACATGCACATGCCTGTACACACACACATTAATAGTAATTGACAAAATTCTCTGGATTCTCACAGAAATGTATAGCAGCAAGTGTAAATTTTGTAAATTGAATTAATTAGAGTAAATATAGGACAAAAAAATCTTGGTACCAATTTTTTCTTGAAGATAAGGTTACCAAGGACTAAAGTCAGTATTGCTGTAGTAAGAGAAACAATACCACATCTGCCTACAGATGACAGAAGCTGGGTTAACTGCTGTGCTGAGCTTGAACTCTGAAATGGCACATTTGTAATATATACCATAACACATATTAACGCCAGTGCTGAAGTATATAGTTTACGTGCATTCATGAAGCTTTCACATCTCTAGGAGCAAATGGAAGGAAAATGATTTGTTTAGTCTACACAGTAGAAAATTATGTTCTTAATGAACCTTAGGAACTTTCTAATGCAGAGAAAAAGAAACTTCCAGTTTTTATAAAGTGAATCGATAGCAGACTACAAGATTGGTAGTCAATTATACACAATTGTTACATGAGGTTTTTTGTCTTCATATGGGCTAGAGGTCTGACCTGCCCATGGCAGCCACTTTTGCATCTAAAAAATGACTAAGACATTTACATTAATTTTATTTTGTTTGGCCTATGTTTTAGAAATATTTTTAGTTAATTTTTAAATTTAATTTAGTTTTATTAATTTATTTGACCATGTGGCTGTGGTTGGCTTACCATATATATATATATATATATATATATATATATTGTTTTGTTTTTTGATTTTTCTGTTTTTTAGGGGTTTTTTTGGCAGTTGGATCAAGTCTGTCTGACTCTGCCCTCCTCTTACCTGAACCTCAATTTCTCTGCCTACTTCTTCTATGGTGCCCCGCCATGGCTGAAACAGTTTCTTTATTTAAAGGATGATTTCACAGCATATAGAAAAACAGATGGTCATTCAGGTTCCTGCTTTACAAAAAAAAATTGCCAGGCATCCTTCAGGACACAAAGAAAAGCAACTGACAGACTATGCCAAATTTTCTACATTACTAAAAAATATGCCAGAGCAGATGACAGCCTATGCTAGAGAGGTTTCAGAGCAAGGGGAACACTCCTCCATTGTTGGTGGGAGTGTAAGCTTGTTCAGCCACTCTGGAATGCAGTATGGGGGTTTCTCAGAAAATTGAGAATCAATCCCCAAGGATCCAGCAATACCACTTCTGGTTGTACACCCTAAAGAGGCACATTCACACTCCAAAGGCATTAGCTCAACTATGTTCATAGCAGCATTATTCGTAATAGCAAGAATCTGGAAACAACCTAGATGCCCCTCAACTGAAGAATGGATTAACAAACTGTGGTACATCTACACAATGGAGTACTACTCAGCAGTAAGAAAAAAATGATATCCTAAAATTCACAGGGAAATGGATGGATTTGAAGAATATCCTCCTGAGCAAGGTATCACAATCTCAGAGCGATAAGAAGGGGATGTACTCACTCACTAGTGGTCTCTAAACAAAAAAGCAAAAAGTAAAGCATGTCCAAGCTGCAAACCACAACCACTGAACAGCTTGGGATCTGAAACACCTTGGATCTCACTCCCTCTATAGGAACACCTGACCCAGTCTTGATGTTGGGGAGAGGAAACTGGATCTGTCAGGAATGGATGCTGAACTGAGCAATATTGGAACCTTGGGACCTCCTGCCCATGCTGGGGAGGAGATGGGGAGATGTAGAGAAGAGAGAGTGACTGGAGGGAATGGGAGGGGGAATAAGTATAAGGAATATCCTTATCCTTGAATAAGGATATACACGGATAGAAAACATGACTTTATTCATAATAAAAAAATTAAAAAACTATATGCCAGAGACTCTAGGGCTTTAGGCTAAAGATAAATGCCCCAACATCCCAAAAATCTTTGAGTGACTGTTCACACAGTAAACATCTACTCAAAATAGGGGGAGAGGTATTAATTTTCAGCTCCCTCGCATACTGCCATATTTTCCCACTATGCTGCTGATTGCCCACTTGAATTACTGGAGGTAAGGCAAAAGCTCACTTCATCTCTCTCCTCTCACCTTTTAAGGTCTTCCAAGGCTCAGATTATGTATCTTCAACAAGAACAAACAAACAAACATGCAGTTAAGAAAGCATGCTTGGTAGAACAAACTGAAGGCCTTAGCATTCAAGTTCATCTCCTATAAATACAACCTTGAACTGTTCATTAACCTCTGTGAACCTTATACTTGAAGAAATAAAAGTGATAATAAGGCCAGCTTCGTAAGGTTCTATAGGGATTAACTAAGGTAATATACTGAATATCTGGATACAGCCAAAAAATTAACTGTGATTATAAGCAGCCAAAAATATGTTTAGAGTATGTTCTAATGCTGTTTGAACATATTTTGAAATATTTTCTTGCATCTTTAGCCTAAAGGCCTAGAGTCTCTGGCATTTTTTAAAATTTTTTACTATGAATAAAGTCTCATAGTTTACATATGTTTTCTGAAGTTTTCTTATATGCAAGGAACTATGCTAGGGGCTTATAATTCTTCAATAAATAAAAAATCTGTCTTTCCCTTGAGAGTTTATAGCCACTACTTACATTCAGTAGCTATTGGTACTGTCAGATAAATAGTAATGTTTTTTAAACCTGGTAAATGTAAAAGATACTTTCTCTTTATGGCTGATGAGGCTCAGATTGGCTTAAAACAACAACAACAACAAAAAAACCCAAACCACTAGAATACAGTATGTTCTTCTATTGAGGAGCAGACATCCCCATCCCTACAGTAGCCACTCGAAAATGATTTGGTTCAAAATCTGTTCCTACAAAAGAATTCTATGAATATGTAGAGGAGAGAAATAGAGGAAAGTATGGTAGTTTTGCAGTTTGACACAATCTAGAAGCACTCAGGAAGACAGTGTCAATAAGAATTACTTAGATCAGGTTAGCCTGGAGGGGAGTTCTCTTGATTATGTTAATTGAGGTGAGAAGACTGCCCCACCATGAGTGGTTTCATTCACTAAGCAGGGGATCCTGAACTCTGTAAGTAGAGAAAAAGGCAGGAGTTATGGCAACGGAAATGAAACTACAACAGAGACTCAGAAGGCAGAAACAGTGGATCTTTGAGTCTGAGGCTAGCCTAGTCTTCAGAGCAAGTTCCAGGACAGCCAGGGCTACACAGAGAAACCCTGTCTCAAAAACATAGAAAAAAATCCTCAACCAAACAAAAATCCTTCAGGTGCTGACCTTCACTGGGCTGGAAGTAGGAGTTGGTCAGAGCACATGGGATGGGTGCTTAGAGAGATCATAGTGTAGAAGAAGGCAGATTCCTTAGAAAGTCAAACCTACAACACCTCCTAAAGCAATTTTCTGGCCTTCCTTTGATTTAGTTATCATGTCAACTCTTGCCTTAAATCACAGTTTGCAGATCTACCATCTGTAAGAACCTACTTGGGTGTTTAAACATTGTTTATTTATAACAATAACTTGCTAATATCTATTTTGATTGTGTTATTTATTTTGCAAATCATTATAGAATTATTGTAATTTAAATTTGTTGCAACAAACATATCTATTGTTCATAAGATTTTTGACAATTTATATAAAGTAAAACCCAGAAACAGTCACTATTTGAGTCTCAAAAAAAAAAAAAAAAAAAA